>PVKN010001181.1:0-55785 GCA_004027915.1 Capromys pilorides | reverse complement strand
TAACAGTAGTTAATGATAGGTTGCTGCAATATTTAGAACTTTCCAAAGTTTTTATAATCTTGACTGGGTCTTCCATATCAAACATAATTTATAATTTCATGCCAATTTAAGGAAACAGTATCAAATTTCTAAAATCACTAAGGGAAGGCTGGGGAGATAGCTCAGTGGCATAAGCACTTGGCAAGCACAGGGTCTTGAGTTCAATCTCCAGTACCAAAAATAAAAATAAAAATAAAAAATAAAATAAAATCACTATCTAAACAACTAATCTGAAGACAGCAGTAGGTAATACAACAAACACTGTCAATTTCATATCATTTTGTTTGGTGAAATTCTGTATAACTTCTGATTTTTTCTTTTATATTACTATTCTGTATTCTCTTTTTAAAATAAAATAAAATCCCTGTGATTGCAACTGGTCCCCTTACTGTGCAGGTGCTGTGGAGTGGAATGTAAACTCCAGCAGGACCAACCACTGTGCAGGGGGCCGAGGCCATCTTGCTCTCTATGTTGTCTGTGGTATCTAAATTAATGCCTGGCACACATTGTGTTCACCAAATAATTACTGAGTGCATAAATTAATGAACTATATGCAAACTAAAAAGTTAGTAAAAATCAAAAACTGTACATATATATGGGAAGGGTTATTTCTGAGACAGGATCTTACTCGATAGCCCAGCTGGCCTCAGACTCGCAGTTTTCGTTCTCCTAGAATTATTGGCATGTTGCACCATGCCCATCTCAGGCCAATATATTTTTTATTTATTATTTTTCAAATTTTTTTATGTATTTGGTACAGGGTCTCACTGTAGCTCCGACTCATAGTAATTCTCCTATTTTTAGCCTCCCTGCCCTGAGATTACAGGTGTGCATCACCACGCCCATTTCGGTTGCCAGCTCAATGAGTGGGGCTGGCATGGCATGTGGTACCAGGGGTCAAACACCATGGTCCCTGCACCTGCCTAAGCAAACCCTTAGTCTCCTGAACTATCGTGCCTGCCGAGGACAGTATATAAAGCCAAAATCCTCATGTGTCATTTTGAAGCCGAACTATAAACAGTGAGCAGATAGGAGTAATTAAAGTCTCTGTGCCCATCTGAATTGTGGCACTCTAGTGCCTAGACTTTGGTAATGCCTATTTCTAAGAAATGCACTAAAGTCATTTCTTTAAAACTTTGTGACTGAAATACTGCAGGTGATGCCAATCTGTTCTGGCACACGGGTCATATAAATAGTTCTTAATCGGCTTCAGTTTCTAATCTATGTTCAGCATTGTTTGCAGAGATTGCCATAAAGATTGGCATCGGCAATCACAGTGTTAAAGAAAATGTCACGTTAGCAATTCTTTTTAACCAAGTCTGTAACTACAAAGTTCACCGGTGATGTTTTCCATAAACCTGTCTTCAGCATAATTACTGTTTCTTTTAATTTTTCTACCTTTATAATTTTCTATTACCATTTGACATGCCTGTTTCCATTCATTGAATTCCAGCTGTATTACTTTGTTTTCAAGTATCATAAAAATAATCTTAATGTTCTTTCTGTAAGAAATCAGACATTTGGTTCATTGTTTCAAATTGTAGGTTTTTAAAGTGTTACTTCTCAAGCTGTAATGAGAACTAGAAGATACTTGAACTCCATTAGAACAAATCTGTTTTGAATATTGAGAATGGCAGAGGTGGTAACCAGATCCTCATTTTTTGCTGCATTCAATAGGAACGTTTAACAATTGCACGATGCTGTTTTTGTAACATAAAGAGCTGGCCAAGGGCATCCAGGGTCTTAATTCCTGGGATAGATTTGGGGACCTTTTCGGCTCAGCACCCCTCTCCAAGCTGTGAGAGCATCCGCTGTGTGGAACAGCCATGCCTCTCGCAGGGGTGAGTCTTCCCAGGCCAGTGGGAGCTGAAGATGGGCTTCTCTTGTGCCTGTTCTCACTTGCCAAATACCCGAGAGGTCCTAGTGAAAAGTAAATTTAGGTTATTAATTGTGCTCCATTTTGCTCTAGACTCCCAATAAATAAAAGTTAAAATGACTGGTGGCACAGGAAGGAAATAAAGCTTAATTATTCCAACTTAGAATGCAGTCCTGCGTGCTTGTGTGCTTGACTTTCTTGTTGACCTCATTGCCATCTGACGGCCATCAATAGCTCTTTATATTTAATCAATTCCTCCAGCACATTAACAATGTAGGCTTTTCCTTTCATTATAGTTGATGTAGTTCAGCATTGTTGTAGGGTTGTTTCTGTTTTAGTTTTGGGGTTCATTTTGTTTGGGGGATATAATCTGTTTGATTAGGCTTTATTGCTTCTTATTCCTTCACTTATTTTCCCTGTGACAATGTTATTTATCTGTGAAACAGTTCAGTGAAATCTAGGGGTGTCCGTGGTCTCATGGTCATCTGTTTGTCAGATTTGTCCATATAAGAACCATGCTCAACAGATAATTCTGTTTCAGTCGATTTTCTCACTTACAAATGAATCTTGAAAGGCTAAATGTAAGAAGACAAATTTTTAAAGCTCTTTCTCAGTCTACAAAAGAATAGGCTTATTACTGTCACCTCTGTCTTTCATTATGTGCAATCACAATATAGTTATCTCTTCCCTTGGATGTTATCTCCCCTGCCACATCACCACAGGGAGGGATCCTGGCTTCTGTTTATTGCTCCTGCCTTGAAATGACTCAAGCACAGGTTGTGTACCCAGAGACCCTCCTGGCACGGAGGAGCACGTGTGTCTCCTGGGTCAGCGGAGAGGGACACTCGCCCCAGAATGGCCACCTTCACTTTCGAGGTAGTAGTTGTTGGCTAAGAGGATTAGCTCAGAGGAAGAAATACGAGGACCATGTCACTAGTTTTGCTGCTTTTTATAATGAAAATCGAATTGGCTCCTTGGTAAACTGACTGCATCACTGTACATAGGTTAAAGTGTTTTTGTCATTTGAATTCTTCTAGTTTTTTTCCCAATATCTTGACATTCAAAAGTCACATAGACAAATGCCAGTTGTATAAATAATTACATTTAGAGGAATAAAATATAGTTATCTTTTTTAAAACTTCACTTTTAACCATTTGGATTTAAAACTATATTTTCCTTCAACTAAATAGAAAAGCTAATATCCAGCTTATGCAGTTTTAACTTTAACCAATTTTTTGAAGAAGTTTTGGAAACCATTTGTAACTTTTAAAAAATGAATGAGCACAATTGATTTTCATTTGTTAATTTCATCTCATCAGTCAATCTTACTTAGAAGTGCTTCAGGTGCAGTCAAATATCTCACCAGCCACCCAGTTAAATGAAAAATAAGTGTCTTTTTTCTATAGCATCTCACATTAATCAAATTTATTTGATTAATATTAAGGTTACATTTCCCCCTTTTGTGGGGGGGGTTGAGATATGGTCTTGCAATGTAACCCAGGCTGACTTCTCACAGCACAGGGATTCTCCTGCCTCACCTCTTGAATGCTGAGATCATAGGTATGCACCACCATGCCCACCCTAAGATTATCTTTTATTGCATAAGATATTATGGACTTTATGTGTATGAATGCTAAACAGTGCTCTCATCATTGTCACCTAAAAGATAACTGAAGTACAATAGAATGCATTCACTGCATTCAGACTGTTTGAATGTTGGTAGAAATTAATCATTATGATTTGGGTAGGAATCTGACTGTTCTCTTTTTTTCTCTCTTTTTTTCTTTTTCTTTTTTAAGCACCTCATTCTTTTTTGATTCCTGATTATGAATAATTGAAATAATGTTACTTCTGAAACTGAAGAAGTTTCAGAACTTCTGCTGTGGGGTTCCACTGCAGTGATTCAGCACTAGATGGGTGACACTCTTCAGTATTACAAATTATCACAAGAAGTAGATCAAAAATTATGGTGGTGCTAGAAGTGGTGACACGCTTGTGATTCTAGCATTCAAAAAGCTGAGGCAGGAGGATCACCACATGTTTGAAATCAGTCTGGGCCCACAGTGACAACCTGTCTCAAAACACCAAAAGCAATTTATAAAGTTGAGCCAGGTGTGATGCCAAATGCCTCTTATCCCAGCACTTGGGAAGCAGAGACAAAAAGATCACAAGTTTAAAGTCATCCTGGACAGCTGGGCATGGTGGCGCACGCCTGTAATCCCAGCACTTGGGAACCTGAGGCAGAAGGATCGGTGTGAGTTCGAGACCAGCCTGGGCTACAAAAGTGAGCTCAAGGCCAGCCTGAACTGCATAATGAGGTCCTGTCTCAAAAAGACAAACAAATAAATAAGTAAATAAATAAATTAATTAAAAATAAATAAAGTCATCCTGGACAATTTAGCAAGATCCTATCTCAAAATAAAAGATAAAAGGGCTGGGGATGTAGCTCAGTGCTAAAACACTCGCGAGACCAGAACCCTGTATTTGATCTCCAGTACTTAAGTAAATCAATCAATAAATAAATAGAATTTATAACTATATAATCCTTCTAAGAGTTTTTTTTAATGTATTTAGTATAGGGTCTACAGGGTTTCACTACACAGATTGGATTCGTAGCGATCCTCCTGTTTTCAGCCTCCCAAGTGCTGGGATTACAGACACACACCACCACGCCCAATCTCATTCAATGTCTCAGCACACCGGGGGTAGAATGGGGGAGCTGAGGGATGCCATGACCTGGTCCTTGCACCTGCCTAGCAGGCACTTTAGTCTGCTGAGCTATCTGGTTAGCCCTTAATCCTTCTACGAGTTAACCTAGCAAATGATACCAACAGCTGTAAACACTTTTATATCATTTTACTCAATAATGTCCTTTAGGGCTGGGGAGATGGCTCAGTAGAATAAGCACTTGCCTAGCAAGTGCAGGGTCCTGAGTTCAATCCCGGTACTACCAAAAACAAAAAAAGTCCTTCTGTAACATTTAAAGTTAATCTTTTAAATGTATGGCTACATATGATTGTCCAGCTGTTGTTCCTAAAAACTGAGCATTAAAAGCAGGCAAAATCAGTAAATGAGCAATGGTCATAAAAGGTTACAAAAGTGGGATATTAATAATCGATGGACTCTGGATTACAAGTGTAAAGACCAGCAAGAATAATTATAGACTATCTAGGCGTAGTGGGGCAGTTCTGGAATCTCAGTATTCAGGGGGCTAAGGCAGGTGATTGTTGTTCAGGGCCTCACTACCAGGTTAGTTCAAAGCCAACCTGAACTACATAGCAAGATTCTGTGTCAGAAAAACTCAAAACAATAGCAACTGCAGCAACAACAACAACAACAAAATTATAGGCTGTCAAATGACCAGAAAAGCTCAATATTGTAATGCATTATGATTGCAACTACATAAAGATTTAAAGGAAATACTACTGTGTTAGAGTTAGAATGTGGATATTTTTAAATTTTAGTTTTAAAGTCATTTAATACATTTTAGGATTTCATTTATATTTGTTATGTTAGCACTTTAAAGAATAAAAGGCTTCAGTCACATTAGGTCACATCACCCCAAATAAGTTATCTCATAGTATATTTGGTGCCATTTTACAAGAGACTGCCTCTGTTTGTGGCGTGTAAAAGGAGGGCTGCTTTTCTGAGTCTCTTAACTACTCTCAGGAAGTTGCTACTATGCAAGACAGTTTGTTCTGAAGTGTCTTATCTTTCCTTCAGCCTCCAGGAAGATGGCATTTGCCAGGACGTAAGCTGGCATTTTGCCATCTGACCTTGGACTTTTAAGAAGGGTCAGAGGGCCAGGAATGGAGCTGCATGCCTATAATCCTAGCACCTGGCAGCCTGAGGCAGGAGGATCTCATGTTTGAGTCCAGCTCAGGCTACATAGCAAGTTCAAGGCTGGCCTGGACTACATAGCAAGATTGTCTCAAGAATCCAAGATAAACAGCTCAAGCTGGCCTTGAACTCCTAGTGATTATCCTGTCTCAGCCTCCCAAGTGCTGATATTAACAAGCATATTCCACCATGCCCAGCAACGAATTTTTGTTTTTCTTTTAAAAATACAATCTTTTCTGACCTTTTCTTAGGACAGAGAGCCAAAACAGGTAAAGCATTGCTCTTCATGTGTACCAATAAATTATTTTGGAAATGACTGTCCCAGAGATTTGTTTTCTGTATCCTTTCTGCCCTTTTCTCCAGTGTGTCCTGACTGCGTATGACTGCTGGCCCATACAGAACCCAGCTTCTGGCTACCAGAAGTCACTGCCCATCAGTAGGGCTTAAGGCTGAAACTGCACAATCCTTATATTGAAAGCACCATTTGGACAAGTCAAAGCTTAAAAAAGAAAACCAAAGTAAATCTTCATATTGATTCTGAAGCAATTATGGTCTAGCTGGAGATAGACTCAAAACAAATGAAGAAAAAAAAAATGAAGAATGTTCTCAAGGGTCCAGGTGAATGAATTGTTCACATTGGGGACATCTACACAGGGCTGCAAGGCTTGACCAGATGCAGCCAGGTCAGGTTACCTAGGAGATGGCACCAGGGGTCTGCCCAAGTGGGTAGCACATGTTGAAACTGTGATGAAGGAATGGATGGATGGAGGTATGAGTGGGTAGATGGATAGATGGATGGGTGGATGGATGGATGGATGGATGGATGGATGGATGGATGGATAGATGGATGGACAGGAGGATGGGTGGGTGAATAGATAGATGGATGGCTGATAGATGGGTGGAAGGAGTCAGGAGGCTGAAGACAGGATTCCAGGCAGGACAGTTCTGTGTGTATATAGCTGAGGCAGGCTGAGAAAATGAGGAAGACATTTTAAGGAAAGGAATTTGTGGGGTTTGATTTTAAAAGGTGAGATAAAGAAAAAAGGTAAGGAATAGAGCCAGAAGGAATTTTAATCCATTGGAAGCGGTTATGGTGGTGGTGATGACAAGCTGGGGACAGGATGCCTACAGTAGGGTCAGAGGAAGGATGCTGAGTGCTAGCTTTGGTATGGCCTCATCCTTTGGTACCAGTAGGATGGGCCTGCAAGCAATTAAAAGACAATATGAGGGGGCAGTTAGAACCAGAGATTGGACTTTTTTAATCATTTGTGCTTTGAATGAAGAAATATTCAAAAGTCAAGGGAACCGTTCAGTTTATGGTGGAGAAAAGAGAAAGGATTCAGTGGAGAAATTTAGGACCACAGTGCAGGCTTAGGCCGCGCACTGCCAGAGCTGCAGCCAGCAAAGGTGGCTATTCAGGTCCTCTAAAGATAGCAGCAGGAATGGAAGCCAGCACCTTGTGGGAATAAATGTTGGATCTGCTGCAAAGCTTACTGGAGTAGTTGAGAAAAAAGGGAGCTGCTGCAAAGGGAAGCTGGAGCAGCCTGGGGTTGGAGTTAGGTTTAGGTGAAATCCGGGTCTGTTGATCCCCACCTGAGGGTGGGTGCTGAAGGAAAGGAACCCGAATGAGGGGAGGGTCCTCATGGACAGTGGTCACTGTGGAAGGGACCCTTGTGGAGCCAGACTACAGGGAGCCTCAGGTGGCTGCTGTCTCTGTTTCTGGGGCTTCACAGAAGACCTAGGAAGGAGTAAGCTCTGAAGGAAACCCTCTGTTGCTAGGGCAAGGATCAGGAAGTGAGGGGAATTCAGAGGCCTGTGGACGACTTCTCAGTCTGTCTCTTGGGGTCAAAGATTGGGAATGCAGGAGGTACAGTATAAATGTCAAGGTTAAACTTTGTGTAAGTTTCTTTGAATTTCACTTAGGCCTTTGGCTTATTTCTAGTGTATCATGGAGAGCAGATTGCCCCTGCAGCTGTGCAAATGTTCTGTCTGACTGATGGCTCCCTGACGCCTAAGAATAGCATGATGCAGGGATGCCCTGCCCAGCACTTCTGTCCACCCATCCCTGCTGGATGCTTACACCCTTCAGCTTAGGGAGACCAGTAATAGCAGAGCAGTCAATGGCTGCCTGGTCCCTTTCCATTGCCGAGAGTCTTCTAGTGTAGTCTCACACCTGAGCCTCCTGTCAGCTGAAGAGATCTGTGAAGTCACCAGGTTCCCAAGTGGCAGAGTTGTCACCAAGACCCAGAGCTTGTGGCTCTCTAGCACCCTGTATGCCTCCTGAGGTCTCAACTCCATAGCTAGAGAGCATGACATGATGACCTCCAGTCCAGCCTTCCAAGCTCTCAAGCCATTGTTCCACAGCTCCATGACTGTAAACTCTTCAGGGAATACTTAGAAGGAGCTGCATGTTAAGTAATCTGGAGTTTCTCAAGGTAGTTAAATTGTTGGCCTCCTGAAATGCACCATGGAATGATATTTATACCATGGAAGGGCAAACGTTGTAAACCAGCCTCACCCCCACCTGTGCCAGCCTCCCAGTGCCCTACCAGTGTGCCCACATGGCACAGAGGCTGTGGGAGCTGGGTTCTCTGCAACGTGGTGAAACAGGCTAGGGAACGGAATGTCTGTGTTGTATTCTTTGTGCTCTGGGGGATACTGCTTCCTTTTCAGTTGTATGCAGCTCCCCTAGCGGGTGCAAATACCACTTCCTATCACTTGCCAAGATCTGTGGCCCATGCATTTCTGTCACTGTCAGGCAGACTCAGCTATGTTCTATTTCTTGGAATGATTTTTTTCCTTGTCACACATTTAGACTGGCTAACCTCCTGCAGGAGGGCTCTCCAAGCCTTTCTCAGCACCAGCCTAAAACACTGAATAGCAAACCTATTCAGCCATTGAGACAACATCTGGAAACACCTGGGCTGTTGAGAATAAGTGATTATAGGTGCATGGTCCAACCTATGGATGTCAGGAAGTGCTGCAGCCCACACAGCAGTAACATCTCACATCAGCCTCTGCCTCCATGCTGCCAGGGCAGAAAGAAAACAATGGCTTGTAAAGTCTGAATCACGAAGTCCATGGAAAAAGCAAATGTCCTATGGTAGATACAGCAGGAAAATTCTACCCTGGCCAAGCAAATCCTATTTGTGTTTATTCTGAGCCTCTAAGTCGAACACATGGCTGCTTTGGCTTTTCGGAGTGGCCCCCTCTTTCCTACCTGAAACCCCAAAGCCTTTTGCTTTTGTTGTAGCAATGCCTTCTTCCCACTCCCTCCCTCTTTTTGAGTTCATAAAAACAACCAACCAGATCTGAGCATCTGAAACTGTGGGAGGCCCTTGCAGTAAAGTGTATATTGCTAGCCAGTGAATTGTTTGTATTTGATAAAGTATTTCATAGCAAAATAACCTACCCAAGGTGGTTTTTTTGGGGGGTGGGGGGTGGGGTAATGGTGATCTAACTCAGGACCTCATGCTTGCCAGGGAGGTGTTGTGCCATTGAGCTGAACCTCCACCCCCACCCCAAGGTGATTTTTTTTTTTTTAGAATCCAGCCATTGAATAACAAAATTGCTTCCACTCTCACCCCATCACAGCACCCTGACAATCACAGGGGTCCAGTTGCAGGTGGCAGCTGTGGAAAGCCAGGGTAAATGCAGGCAGCAAGGGAGGGTTCCAAGGTGATTTTTGAACTGTGGAGTAACTCACTCTGAATCTCAATATTGAAATTCCAAATGAGGGCGATGAATATAGGTCTTGCTTTAAACATATAGTTACATATTTGAAGGTATAAGTGGGTCTTGTGTAAAGGACATTGACCCAAGTAAAGATGAGCTGTGTTCCTGCATAATGGTGAAATATATCCTGAGAGCTCAGGAAAACATGAGTAAGGAATGCCGGAAAGACAGGAAGAGCAGAGCTGGGTGCAGCCGTGGCCTGCCGCAAGTTCCTCACTGAAGGTGTGCTCTAAGGAAAGTTTGTGCAGGGTCGAGGACAGGGAACAGGTGCAGGTGGGGTTCCTCCTGCAGGAATTCACATGTGGCAGCAGCAGAGATGATGGCCCTGGGACAGGAGAAGCCCTGGCAACAATCTCAGTTTTTGATGTGTGGCAGCTACAGCTGTAGCCACTGGATGCTGCCCAGAGCTCTGGCCCTGAGGAATCTGCCACCATCATGGACTTGAAGGAGTCCTACCTGTGTGTGGTGGCACACACCTGCAATCCCAGAACTCAGGAGCCTTAGGCAGGAAGATCACATGAATTCAAGGACAGCCTGGACTACACTTCAAGACCCTTTCTCAAAAGAAGAGAAAAGAAAAAGAAAAATCAACTGAAAAGCAATCCTTATGATTTCCAAAGAATCCTCATGAATTCAAAGAAAGAATCCAGTGCCATTTAAATGACTGTCACACATTCAACTGCATGACATGGAAGTGTGCTTTGAGGGTAGAAAGAGGGTCTGAATGGTCTACTGCTGCTGCCCAGTAGGGAAAAGGTTAGGAAAAGGGCCACTCCCAAGACAGAAGTAGGGCACACAGGAAAATAGGGACCTGATGGGCGTGGAACAGCAACTGAGTTCACTGAGATGGTGCCTGCTCTTTGGTTCAGAAAGTTCTCCAGCACCTGCAGCACAGATAGGTCCCTGCTGTCCATGTTCAGGCAATGCCAGTGTCACATTTCTGGGCTTAGTGAGAAACATACCCATCTGGCCCTCCCCAGCCAGGGTTCCGGGGAGAGTTCAGCCATCCACCCTATGCCAGGACCTTGCCTCTCCTGGCAGCTGATAGTTACTCAGTTATTTCCTGTTTGGCAGTTGACTAGAAAACCTAGTTGAGAATGGCTGGTACTGTGAGGACCTCCACTGGCCTCCAGTGTAAAGTTCATGTGCAGTTCACCATCTCCGGGGTTCTGCCCAAAGGAGATCTTGAAAGCAGCTGTAATAATGGGTACTTGGAATTAGAAATGTATAAAGCAAGACCTTACCCCAACACAGCCCCTCCTGTGCTCCTGAGTACCAGAGCCTTTGTTAAGGAGTGAAATGTAGGGGTGGGGTGTAGCGACATCTGTCTGTAATCCCAGCACTCGGGAGGCTGAGGCAGGAGGATCATTGCAAGTTTGAGACCGGTCTGGGCTACAAAGTGAGCTCAAGGCCAACCTGAGCTACCCAGTGAGACCCTCCCTATCTTTTTTTTTTTTTTTTCATTTATGTGTTTGGAACAGGGTCTTACTGCACAGCTCAGACTCGTAATGATCCTCCTATTTTCAGTCTCCCCAGCACTGAGATTACAGGCATACATCACCATGCCCGAACTCAGTCGCTGGCTCTGAACACCCCAGGGGCGGGGCCAGCGTGGCATGCAGGACCAGGGATCCAACCCTGGTCCCTGTACTTGCCAAACCAGGCACTTAGTCTGCTGAGCTATCTTGCCAGCCCTCCCTTCCTATCTTTAAAGTTTAGAGAAAAAAAAAAAAAGCCAAAGGTATCTTCTGAGACTCCCCTGCCAAACACTTCTAGCATTTGGCGTATAAAACATATATTCCAATAGTGTAGCCATTAAATTGGTTTCTATGGAGGAAATTTTGTTTTTGCTTTCTTACCTTATGTAGAAGTTTTTCTGTGAAAATAATTCAGTGTAATCAAAGATACCTAGTTTATCATCATTTAATAAATAGCGTGGTCATTTTCATAGCATGTGTTGAATGAACTAAATACATGACCACATCTTCACATATGCTGACACTCAGCTGCTCTTCACCCCAAGACCATATGTCAGGCCATCAGTTAGGAGTGCTTCTTTCCATCTTACAGTGAAGGAAACTTAGGCTCATCACATCTAGTCTAGTGGCAGCCAAGAACTCGGAAGTAGATGAGCGGCAAAGTGGAGCCAGGCCTCTAGACCCTGCAGCAGACCTCTGCAAGGGTATCTGGAACAGTAGCTGCCAGTCACATGGTGTGAGACAAATAAGTAGCCCTGCTGCGTTTGGGGGCTTACAGGTGTGGGTGTTGAGGAAATGTAGGTGCTGTGGTCATTGCCAAGAGCTCCCAGCTGAATTAGATCAAACCGCCCCACCTAGAGACCATGGATAGCCTGGCATAACTCTTAAGTGTAATGCAGGCAAGAGGAGAGACTAACACCAAAGGTTCCCAGGGAAGAGGAGGAACAGAGAGAAGCAGAGAGGAGGTGCGGCAAGCAGGGGATCCCGGGCAGCATGTGCAGGGCGTGTCTACGCCAGCAGTGAGGAAACAGGGCTGGGCCTGGGAATGTGAGACCATGTGTGGAGAAGGAGTGGACAAGGTCCTGGTGGGCGCACAGGCAACGTAAGAGTGAGATCAAACCCTAGGGGCCGAGGCAAACCTGTCCCAAGGAAGGTCCTGGGCTCACCTACAGCCCAGCAGTGTCAGCACCTGAGGGTGTAGTGTCCTCAAGATGCTCAGGTAGGGACACTCAGAAGAGTGGAGCTCTGAGGCTCTTAGGGTCTGAAAAGGAGAAGGAGGATGCTTTTCAGATGAAAAAGTAACACAGGAAGAGGCATGGAGGGAGAGGGGGCGTGACAGTGAAGCTCTTCCCTGAGAGAAGAGGGCATTCTGAGTTGAGCCCGTGGGAAACACAGGACTAGGGGAGCCCAACCACTGTGGGGCTTTGGGGACAGGACTGGGCTTTCATTCCCTAAGCAGGTTGGTTCTAGAGGAAGAAAATGGCAGGAGGAAAGCAGTTTTAGGAAAACTAGCCTAGCAATAGGCTATAAATTAGATTGGAAGAGAAAAGACGGGAGGCCAAGAAGCCAGCCAGGAGGATGTCTTGCTGATCTGGGCGAGGCCAAGGGTAGTGCCATTGAGAATAAAGGGCCAGGGAAATAGCTCAGTGGAATAAGCGCTTGCCTGTCAAGCACAAGGTCCTGAGTTCAATCCCTGGTACCACCAAAAAAAACCCAAACAAAAACAAAAAGAATAAAGAAGGAAGAGTGGTGGCGAGGTCTATTCCAAAAAGCAAACTAGACATGGTGGTGTGCACCTCTAATCCCAGCGCTCGGGAGACTGAGGCAGGAGGATCACTGAGAGTTTAAGCCAGTTGCAACTACAATGTTGAGACCCTGTCTCAAAAAAAAAAAAAAAATCTTCCTCCTCCCCCTGCCCCCCGGAGCAGTTACGTTCTCCAAGTGCAGACGTAGTCACGTGGCTTTAGCTGGCCCTGTGGTTCCTTGGGAAGGGAGGGAACTGTTTAGGCTGTGCAGTGGCGCACTGGCTGTAGTGTGGTGAGAGGCAGGACCAGCAGGAAGAAAGACAGAGAGACAGGAAAGACAGAGAGACAGGAGACTGGAGAAGGAAGTGAGCGGGTGGAGAGAGAGCCAGAGGCCTCTGCCACAGTGATGTAGTGAAGCCACTACACCAGAAGACAGCTGCTCCGCAGGTCCCCACATGCCAGCCACCTATGGGTGGGATTAGAGGCGCACACCACCATGCCTAGTTCACTTTTTGGAGTATACCTCATCACCACTCTTCCTTCTTTATTCTCTCTCTCTCCCTCTCTCTCTCTCTCTCTCAATGGTACTAGGGATTGAACTCAGGACCTTTGTGCTTGACAGGCAAGCACTTATTCCACTGAGCTGTCTCCCTGGCTGTTTATTCTCAATGGCACTACCCTTGGCCTCACCCAGATCACCAAGACATCCCCCTGGCTGGCTCCCCGTGGCAGCATGGGCAACAGGGGCCTCTTCTGTGAGGTGCCTGATGAGCCTCCTCCTACCTGCCTTGTGCTACAGCTTCTATCTTTGATCCAAAGGGCGGTGGACCTGGGCTTACTCGCCCCACATTTGCTTCATTTGATCTTCTAGTCCTTCTCTCTGCTGTTTGCCTGGTTTATATCAGAGCTGGCCCCTTACTCAGTGGGGTCACCGCCATGACTGTGCACCTGTGGGTCCAGGGAATTCAGTAACTGGTTCACCAGTACCTGAGCTTCAGGCTTAGTACCGTAATACCCAGAGATCCTTTCTAATCCCAGTGATTTCCTCCCGAGTCCTACCTGCCTTCCTCGGAGATTAGCTGTTTCCTGTTGCCCATTGCCACCTATGTGTGTATAGAAGGGAAGCACAGAGAGGACTCTGGAATTGTGGTATTGACAAAGACTTTAGAAATCACCCTGTTCTACTCCCACTCGGGAATCTCTTTTCCCACCTGTGCTTAATGTAGTAATAGCTTTTCTTTTAAGCTATTCCCCAAAATAAATATTGGGTGGGTGATGTAAGCAGTTCAAGAGTTGATACTCAGGATATCTAGCTGAATAACACAATTAAAACATTAGAATCATCCTAGGCCTGTTAGCATATATGCTGTACTTGATCCCTACTGTCTGATTGCTGGCTCCTCCCATGAACACAGGCCTAGGTCCTTCCACAGGGGGACCTGACACCAAGCTCCCAAAAGCCTAGAGTCTTAACAGAGCCACTCTTAGGACTCTATCCTTCCTGTGTTAACAGACCTAGAGATTGTTTGTAAGCATGTTTAACCTTAAGAGCCACATTTGTGTCTCGGGATCTTCTATGTGTATCTCATGCTGTTAAACCTTCAGAAACATAGGCCCAGCAGTCCCTGTGCTATGCAGACCCTGGCTTACATCTCTGGCCATCATTTAAGAAGCTGAGGTGCATGTCCACAGCACTGTCCCCACTGTGAAGCATCAACCTATGGGGCCAGGAGTACATCCTGTGCCCTCGTAACCTTGGAAAAGCTAAAAGCTATTGTTTCCCTGTACAGTAGCAGAGCTTTGCTAATGCGCCGAAGAGCTAGGGGACCTGGTAATGCCAGACTGTGTTTATCTTTGTTTGGTTCACTTATCTATCACCTGCATCTCCCAACTGCCTTCTCTCTCCAGGGACAGGAGCCTCCTTCTATGGGCCACTCTATCAGATCTTGAGTGTGTGTGGTGGCTGAAGGGAGGTAGGATTTGTCCCACACAAATCTGGTCCTGCTGTCCAGGTTCTAACATTTAAGAAGCCTCAGCCTTGAGTTTTCCAGGTACTTTTGTGTAGAGACGACCCTCCTATGTCTGTGCTTCCTAAGTGAAGAAAATCAAGACTCATTGTCTGCCTCGGGACTGTGGCACAGGAAGTAAAGCATAGCATCAGGTGTGACAGCATTTCCCACCTTGGACTCATCTGTCCTTGGTCACACTGCCCCAGCTCCCTGTGTCCTGTGCCCCTGAACACTTCTGTGCTCCTACCTCTTAGCGCCTCCACACTCTCTCAAGTCGAAGACCCATCTGTCCCTAACTGACTTCTTTAAATCCTTACTCCTTGAGTTCTCTGCTCTCCTCAATGTGGAGTGATGGCCAGATACTCAGTGGTCAGCACATAGTAGTTGCTCAGCAAATACTTAGAGAGCAAAAGAAAGTGATTGCTCCCTCTGACCTAGCTGGCCTCTGCTGTAACCCTTCTGTACCTGTGCTTAGCAGTCCTGTTGGTGACTGGGGCCACTACAAAATCACTCAGCACTGTGGTGATATTTATTGAGCTGGGACAGAGAGAGAGAGAGAGAGAGAGAGAGAGAGAGAGAGAGAGAGAGAGACAGATAGATTATCCTACTCCAGTTCCGTTAGTACCCCCCTTCAGCTGATTTTCAGCAAACCCAAAGGCCCCCTTCCCCAGCACATGCCCACTCAGGTAGAATATTGAGCATGATGCTGTTCACCTGACATTCCTCTTCTGGATATTTGCAAAGGACAGCAGAGCGTTGTTCAAGATTATCCAAGGTTGCTAGTTAATTCCTGAGTAAGTCATTCTGAGAACTGTTTATAATCCTCTCCCAATCCTTGTGGAATTGGGAGAAGGCCAGGAAAGGGTGTATTACTGTATCTTATAGGAGGGAAGAATCCAGCAGATACTCACAGAATCATGGCACCCGAGCCTTCCTTTCTTTTGCTATTGGAAATCACTGTTACAGCATGAAGCCAGATCTCAGTGAGCCTCACCTCACTCTTCCTCTTGGCGGAGGCCTTACATACCAGAGACACTCATGAGCAAGCATCGTATTGACGCAGCGTGGGATCCTCTTGTTAAAACGTTGCTGTTATTGTGAAGTGCCATCATTGTTGTACACAGCTTCAAAGTCCTGGGTGTTCCATACCACTAAGACACCTGTCAACTAAATGTTCTTTTGTTTAGTAAAAGAAAACTAGTTTTGTCAGCTTCCAAAGTACCCCAAATAGACCTCAAAGCAGTAACTTCATTTAAATTCCAACCTGTCCCCCCACACCCAGTGTCCTCTCCATACCAGGCACTACTGGGGGGTCAATGAGTCAGCCCAGCCACGGCATTTGAGGGGACAGTGCCATTTGGCCCATTGTTGCCATAATCAAACGTGTAGCTCAGAGTTGCCTGAGCTTTTGGTTTTCAAGACAGGTTGGAAATCCAGCCAGGGGTGGTGGTGCACACTTGTAACCTCAGCATTCTGGAGACCGAGTCAGGAAGATGGCCAACAATTTGAGCCTGCGCTACGTCCTTAGACCCTGTCTCAAAATAAACAACCCAGAAGGAGAAGGAGAAGGAGAAGGAGAGGAAGAAGAAGAGGAAGAAGGAGAGGAAGAAGAAGAGGAAGAAGAGAAAAGAAGAAGGAGGGGGAGGAGGACAGGAGGTCATCTAAACATTTAGGAAATGTCACTCGAGTTCTCAGTGTTAATGACTAAGTTAAAAATGTTTAAATCTTGCATTTTGAGCTGACTTCTTCCTGAAGGATAGAGTTCGCAGCTTCATTCTGTCCCTTCGGTCCTACTCGCCTGTGGTGCTAGAGAATCCTCATTAGGCATCATTATCATCGGGATGGGGCCTGGTGGAGCACCCTGCATGGTGCTGGGTATCACTGAGTCAGGGTGGCTGGGAGAATGTGCTTTGGGCATGTGGCATGAGTTATTGAAGCTGACCAGTGTTCTCAAAACTTAGTGGTTCACAGCTAAGAGGGATATTCTTAGTTAACCCACAGCTCCTACAAACTGGGAACACAAACATAGCCTGGCTAGAAGCTCTGGATCTAGTTCTCTCAGGAGGTTGCCGTGAGCCCTTGGCAAGGCCTGCCTGGGCTTAGAGAATCTTGTTTTGTGACTGGCTCTTTTTCAAGGTTGTTGTTTGAGACCAGGTCTCCCTGTGTAGCTTATAGGGATGCTACTGCCACAGCCTCCTGAATGCTGGGATGACAGGCTTGCTCTGTCAGCCCCTGCTCACAGTGATGCATTATGCAGCTGGCAAGTGGTACTGGCTTTTGGCGGGGCCCTGGCCCTGTAGATTTCTCCATAGGGTTATCCAAGCATCCAAGATGCATCTTCTCCGTGTACAGCTAGTTTTTCCCAGGGTTCTTTGGGACCTGATCTCAGAAGTCACACCCCCAGGCCATTTTTTATTTTTTGTTTTGAGGCAGGTCTTGCTAACTCACTAAATTACCTGGGCAGGCTATGAATTCTCAGTCCTCCTGCCTGTGCCTCCCAGAGTGCTGAGATGACAGGCGTGTTGGTACCACAACAGCTCAAGCATCTTATTGATGACGTGAGTGTGCCCTGCTCAGCATGGGAGGGGACCTCATGAGGATGGTGGATGTCAGGAGCCGTGGATTCTTGGGGACTGTGTAAGAAGCTAGCTGCACAGTTCTGCTCACAGTGGACAACCTCAGTAAATTTTTTAAAAACACACTATCCAACACTAAGTTTTTAAAAGAACCTTAAGAGTAACATTTATATCATAGTGATTTGTATCTCACTATTATGGACCTGAAACCAACCCCAGAAATTACAGATACTCCATTTTTATAGCCCATCTTAGAAATGTCTTCCCTGAAAATATCTAAAATCCCTATTTAGAATAAATGTCAAAGTCCTCTCTGTTTAGTGTGATGGATGCAGACATGCATCCGCTCTCCAGGCGAGGAAGCTCTCCTCACCACTCACCTGCCTGCTCCCCCAGTGCTCCTGGCTGGCACCTTCTGATGGTCAGGCATGGTGCTCCTTTCTGGGTTTTAAATGGGTTTTAAAGGAAAACCCTGAAAAAAAAAGAGTAGACCCCTTTAAACGTGTTTGTAACACTTGCGAAGATGGATACCCAGAGCGTGCCAGGACCCTCTAAGTTGGTGGTAGAGGGATGACAGTGATTTGGAGGAATGAGGGTACCTGGCTCCTGCACAGTGTCCTTTCTAGACCCCTCCTCAATTCAAATAGCAGCCCAGGGTGGGCGCGGCTATCACTTCCAAGCACGTCCTCAGGCCCCACACTGCCTTCACCCTGGAAGACCACACTACCTGTTCACATTCACCAAATTTACCTGAATTAAAATGGCGAGGGGAAGGGACAGTGCCCCAGGTGATTTGCCCTGGGAAAGCCCCTCCTAGTCAACTAGACTTTATTTGCTCAATAAACAAAAGAAGAGGCTGGGAAATGCCAGTCAGTGGCAGCCACAGCAGCCCAGGGCTGACACATCTGTGTACCTGAGGAAGGCCTTGCCCAGTGCGCCCCCCTCGCCCCCATACCCACGGGGCAGCCCAAGCAAGTCAGGGTGTTAGCAAGTGGAGATGAAATGTATAATTCATAAGCCCATGATGGTGTGCGATCTGGGATGGGGGGATTACAGAACTGAGAAATGAGGCTGCAGCATGCACAGAACCTTTCTAGGTTAGAGGCTGCTATGATAGATGGCCTGCATTGTTCTCTTTCTGACCTTTTTCTGAACTTCCCCTTAGAAGAACAGAGGAAGCACAATTCTGCCTTTTCCCATATTGGTTTTGAATAATACCTTCAGATGTCAGCCCTTAGTGTTTCTGGTCTTCATTTGGGGTTTTGCTTTCTCCCTTGTGCTCTGCTGCTGCCCTTAGGGGGGCGGGGAACATAATTGCAAATGACTCTATTCCAGTGTTAATGGTAAACATAGAGGCTACACAAATATTTGTCTATATTGAACACAGCACATAGGGGGAGTAGGGAAAAAGCCTGTGGCATCCTGTCCTTGGTGATCCGGGGGTTGGTCTCCTGTGGCGGGGTGGCCCTCAGTCGAGGGGATGGACTTCTGTGGGGGTTTGGCCTCAGGGAGGATGCTGGGGCTGATGTGAGCCAAAGGGCCTCGTCTTTGGCGAGGAGAAGCACGAAGGAAGCTCTCACAGAATAGAGTTGTTTTACACCGGTGCAAGGCACGCATAGGATTGATACTCGCTCACATTTAAGCTACTGATGCAGTCCTGGAGAAGAAAGGACAAGTCTGGGCCTGCGCCATGCCTTCTTCCCCACCCACCCTGGTGCGCAACCCCTAAGCCACAGTATCGTGTTCTCACACCCTTCTCTCCACACTGTTGGTTTCCCTGGCTGGCTGCTTGTGTAGAGCCAGGGAACCTCAGAAGCAGAAAGACGGAAGAAGATTTCTATTTGATTTTTCACACAAGCAAAAATTGCTGACAAGTTAAGCAGGACTTCACTTAACCTCAAAACTGACTCGAGTAGAATCTTTGTGGAGTATGTGGGGTTTCAGGGCTTTTTTGAAAAGCTCACTTTTTTCTAGACAGTCCTGTGCGAGAGCCTTTCCAACTGGGGACAACTAGTTTGGTGAGCTCCATTTAGTCTGTTAGCGCTGCTTGGGGGCCTGCTGTGTGCAAAGCCACCGCAGAGCCGCAGCGCCCAGCACCCTTAGGATGCCAGTGTGGGTTCTTTCTGCTCAAGGAACTTTGATCTCGGGAAATCCAGGACAGACCCACATAAGCGCATGCGAAGACCTACTTACGCTCCATGCCAGGCAGCCATGCATGCCAGCAGCTGTGCGTTGTTTCAGACGCAATCACACAACTTTGATTCTTCAGCAAAGAAGCAGCTAGCTTTTCACACCAGTGAGCACTGACATTCTTTCAAACATCCTTTTAATTGCCTGTGAAGTTTTATTTTTAGATAAAATTTTTAAAAATCTCTCAGCTCTCCTCTCTCATTTCCAATTATTATTTCTTTCTTCACCCCTAAATACATAAGTCTATTGTCTTTCACCCGCTGCTCTTCGGCTTACACAGTCGAGCTCCTCCTGTGGATGCACCTTGAAACCAGAATGCTGAGTCAAATAAATCAGACACACACAGGCTTAAATAGCACCTGGTTTGCTCTTATGTGAGAAACCCGAAGTGTAAATAAAGAATCAAGTAAAAGATCCACAATGGAAAGTAGGCAGATAGATCTTCCACAGATGGGAAGGGAGGGGATCAGGAGATGAAGTGAGGAAGAAGGGGGAATGAAAAAAGGAGTTAAAATGTGTTATGTACATGTACTGACGCCCCGCGAGGAATGTAAATATTATGTACTGCAAACGTGGACTAATAAAAATAAAAATAAGGCTTTAAGGTTTCTACTCAGAGTTCCCCATTGAGATCCCACTTGTCAGAGAGGTAAAGAGCCTCCTGTCCTCCCTCCCTGCCTCCTTCTCCACCCCTCCCTCCCAGCTGTAGGAGACTCCTGGTTCCATAGCCAGTTAGTACGGTTGACCAGAGCAGTGTGCGTTGTTTGTGAGGACAAAATGAACAGTCTCATCTCTTGCTGACTGTCACTCCAGTGCAGAGGCTGAGATTTCCAGCTCTTGGGTTGCAAAGAGGCCTCATTGTTAGGATGAAAAGCTGTTTATGGGAAGATGGGGCAATGGTGTCCGTTGTGGGGGCGGGGCGCGGCAACTAGCCCCCTTCCATAGATAGCAGTGTCTTCTGTTCTGTGCAGTTTGCTGTGGGTTTCTACAGTGAGGCTCCATGGCTGTCCCCAGAGTCGCCAGTCTCTGTCCCCATAGGAGATGAAAGTTTACGTGGTTGGCAGATCCTGTGTCTGCTGCACTTTAGCACCCCCTAGTGGGATATGGAAAGAGCCAGCATTGTTTTTCTTTGTGACCCAAAGACAGAAACGCAAACTTGGTTTTTGTTGTTTTCCTTCAGCTCCTTCAGGACATCTTGAGTGTTGGAAGGCTTTCCCTAAATAAGCTGTCCTTTGCTGCAGAACACAAGCTTGTGCCCATTTCTGTTTGGCAGATTCTTCTGCTAGAACAAACATCTAGCTGCCACGAGAGCCCCAGCTTTGTGCTGGCCATGGGTAGCTAGCTCCTGGTCAGAGACAGGCGTGGTTAGGCCTGCTCTGTGGAAGATTTACAGGCCCTTGTGCATTCCCACGAGCCTTCCTCATTGGGCCTGGCTTCCCTGCTGCCTGCTTGCCTGGCTGCATGGAGATGGTCCCGCTGTACTTAACTGGGTCAGAGCAGACTCCACCGCCCAGGACAACTCCTGGGTTTATTTGGAAACTTGCATAAGCAGAGTATTAACAGGACTTGCTCCTTCCTTCTCAGCAATTTACTACCAAAAAAGCACAGTACAGGGAGGGAGACCCCTCTGATGACAGGGCCTTGTCTTATGGGAATATCCCAGAGCCTACAATGGGAATTTGCTCTCTAACGTGTGTTTGGCCTCTTTACTCAGTGCGTTCTTCTCACAGCTCACGTTTCTGGCTTCTGCTTTCTTAGTTGCCCCCTTTGGTTTCACTGAATGTATCTCCCTTTTCAGAGGAGCAAGTTTGTGTCATGAGCACCATCTTTTATCCTCAGTCATCAGCCAGAAAGAATGGCCTGTGACAGCCCTATGACCAGATGGCACTGGAAGGAAAGGAAATACTGCAAAGATGAGCCCCATCTGAGAGCTGGGGTTTCTGGGGCCACTCAGCACAGCCACAGGGAACTCTGAGAAGAAAAGCATCCTGTTTCATCTACTCTGTGTTTATAAACCCAGCAAACATTTACTGAGTAGTAGCTGTGAACCAAAGTTGACGTTAAAGCAGGGAGACCTTTGATATTTGTATCAGTGAAGCTGTATGAAGTAATACTGCTCTCTCACTATGCTTTTATCTAGGGTAGAGGGTGCAGCTTAAGTAAGAGGTCCATGGAGAAGACACCAGCCTTTTCCCCAGCCTGACATCTCATTTCCTCTGTGTTGGTGGACAACAGATGGTCAGGCTGAGTAAAGTCAGGGTGCTGCCCATGCCACTGACCCACAGGAACTGAAATCCCAGATTCCTGGGGCAAGGACAGAAGAGTCGCCCCAGAAGGCTGGCTGGTGACAGTGTAATTTGGGTTGGGCTCCCCAGAATCAGCAGGCTTCCCTTGAGAAGCCTTCTGTCAACTAACAGCAAAGCAGAAGAAAAACAAGAGGAGTCACAGGAAGAAAAATTCTTCATGGAAGTATGTGGCTGTGTCTGCCTCCTCTCCCCACCAGCTCCAGCCTCCGTGCTCAGTAGGGCAAAGGCAGAGTGCAGCAAGGCTTGGGGTCCCCTCGGGTGTAACCCATGCACAGCTGGTGTGTGCCAAGCCCAAGTCACCACTGCAGCCTCTGGCTTCAAAGCCCTGAGAGGAGAGGAGAAGGGTACAGGAGTACAAGGCGGACTCGGCCTGCTGGCTGCGTTCTGTGTCTTTGCTGGACCGGTAGTGCCCTGCTTGAGTTTCTGACAAGTCACTGAGCTATACATTTTTTATAATTCTATTTTATTTTAAAGAGCTATACATTTTTGTCATGCACATTTCTGAACTTAGGCTATCATCTTTAATAAAATAAGATTTCAACAAAAAACTTTGAACAAGATCCTAGCACCATCCATGTATAGAAAAAAATCACTGTGTGGTTGTGCACAGAACCTCATTTCCGTTCCCTGGCTGGTAGGTGCTCCTGCTGACATTTATGAAGCATGTTCTTTGACAGAGATTCCATAATAAGTCCTGGCCTGCTGATGCTTGGGGTTTCAGAGGCTGAGCCAGGCTCTATCTAGCAACTCATGGCTTCCTGGTAAAGGCACCAGAGGCCTGGTTGGGACATTTAGACTACACAGGCAGGAGACAGGCAGAGGAAGCACAGCAAACGCCAGGGAGGTGAGGATCCCAGGAACTGCAGGACAATGTGAGGTTCTTCAGGTGACCCACTCTGGTTCTTCCTGGAGATGCCCTGGGCTGGTTCTTTCTAAGAACATTCCTTATTGAGGTTTTCCATTCTTACTGTTCTCTTGTCTCTTCATTTCTTGTTTCTTCTTGCTTTTTGCATTTAGGGAGAGTCACACCTCTGGCTCTGCTTTCTTCACTTTGTTTCACATGCACTGCCATCAGAATGTGTTTGGAACATCTGAGTATTGGCTTCCAGCCTACGCCAGTGTCATCAGAAGCCTTGGGAGATTGAGCCAACCTTCCCTTCTAGTACATAAGCAAGAGGAATAGATGCTTGATTTGGTGCTACACTTAGCAAAGTGGAGAAGCACCAGGAACCAGGGGTCAGCATAAAAAATATCCGTGTGTGTGTGTGTGTGTGTGTGTGTGTGTGTGTGTGTATTTAGTGCACAGCAGATTTAGAGCCAAGATGTTCCCTACCAATAAAAAGTACAAAAGCTGCAACTCTGATCCTAACATCATACTGGAAACAGCCATTTGAATCAAGAAAGCCAGCTTCCACCCAGGTGTGGTAGTCCATCCCTGTAAACTCAGGACCCTGGAGGCTGAGGAAGGAGACTGCCTTGAGTTCAAGGGCAGCTTGGACTATATAGTGAGACCCTGCCTCAAAAATCCAGAAAGAAAAATATCTCCTTCAGGAGAGTGTCCAAGCATGATGTGAGAATGATGTCAACATCTAGACCAAAATCTGATTACGTCACCCTCCCTCCTGCATGTATCTGGTGACTCATTTTGTTATTTAGAGCGTATCTATAGGTGATTCTCTCAGGTACCAGTAACGACAGTGACAAGCAAAGGTTTGGGGAGATGATCCTCCTTGGCACAGTTTCAAGGGCACCAGCAGTGGGCCCAAATATCTCTGCCACAAGTGTGCTGCATGTTGTATGGAGCTGAGCCCCCGTCTCACCCCAGTCTCACCCCGTCTCACCTGGTGGCGTTCTCTGCAGCTGTTCTCCACTGCACAGTCGTTTGCTGTGGCTAATCTAAGCATTGCTCTTCGCATGCAGTGGGAAGTACCCAGTCAGCCTCACTCTCTTTGTTCTTGGAATCCATCACTGGGTCCCTTTGTTCTTCTGGTCAGGTAGCACCTTGGTCACAGACAAAATAATTCCTCTCATTTGTCCTGTTTGCCAAGGAAACTGTCTTTCCAAAACCAATTCCATGGTACTAGTGAGACCCCCATCACAATATTTTTTTAATTTATATTTTAGGATTTTAAGATGAGGTCTCACTATGTACTTTAGGCTGGTCTTAAACTCAGTATGTAGCCCAGACCATCTCAAACCCAGAGTGGTCCTCCTGCCTCAGCCTCCCAAGTGCAGGGGTTCTGGGTGTGCACCACCGTACCTGGCTTCTGTCACTGCGCAGATCTCCACCCAAGCCCCAGTGGGTGCCCCAGACGTGGTGTGGCCTCAGCTTACACAGGCGCTGCGCTTCTTCCCCAGCAGCCTTGCCCGTGACCCGCGTGTGTTCTCTCCAAGTGGCCGCCCTGCCTGCTCTCCGGCCCTCCCCCTTCTGGCTGTCTTCTGTGCAGCTCTCATGCTCTGGCCCCCGTTTTGGCTGCTCCCTGCTCCTCAGATTCCTGTGGCTGTCCCCGGTCCCTGTGCTGCTTTGATGTAATGCCCCCCCACCCCCGTCCTGATCCCCCACTCACGCAGTGGCTCCGGGATCATGACAGCATTGCCAAGTCTCCTTATTTTCGCAGCAGAAACATAAGATTTAACAACTCATCTGAAATACAATTTTACATTTTGATTGCTTCTGCCCCAGCCATACCAAGGTTACTTTCAATCTACATATATTTGTGGGAACGGCTTTTTCACAGCAGTTCAATCCAAGCACACCTTATAATATCAGTGATTATGAAATACCATGGACTAATAGAGTCTCTCTTCTTCCAAGGAGTTCAAACTGCTTTATAATTCTGCTGACCATAATTTATCTCCATAAGTCTCCTCAGAGACAAGGGGAGAAGTGAGATTAATAATCACTTTTTATAGATGGTGAAATAAAAACTCAGAGAAATTGAGTAACATTTTTCCAGAAATGCTCAGTGCTCCCTGAGCTCCCTGATTAGTGCTGCAGATGAATCACCCGAGTGGGGAGCATGGTGAACCTTGGCCTTATTTTATCAGAGGCCCATGGAGGGTGAGTCAGCGAGACCAGGGCAAACAGGGGCTTGTGTTCCAGGGCCTACGTCCCAGACCACAGTTGCCTCCGCTGTGAGCAACTCCACACTGACTCTACCCACAGGAACACCTGCCCCGTCCTGTCCTCAGACCTGTTCTGAGGGCAGGGCATCTCTCAGTCTCCAGACCTCCACGCTGTTAGGAGAAAGAGTTCGCACAACCCAGCAAAGGTGCTGTCTGCAGTCTGAGCTGCACAGTGCAATCAATGCATGTGGCCAGTGTTGAAGTGGAATCAAATGAAAGGAAGAAGTGGGTGGCCAACGGAGTTGCTAAAGCAGGGTGCTGAGTATATGGCTGGCTGTTAAACAGAGCCTTTCTAATGCTTCACCACAGAAGAAGTGCTTTTAAAGTGAAGAAGGAGAAGTTCCAGTGGTGCAGTCAGCTAACGCACGGTGCTTCTAAGATGAGGAAGGAGCCTGGGGCACATAGCTATGGTAGAGAATTGCTTGGTATGCAGGAGGCCCAGGATTCAATTTCTAGCTGAGAGAGAGAGAGAGAGAGAGAGAGAGAGAGAGAGAGAGAGAGAGAGAGAGAGAAAGAGATGCTTTCTTGATTTGAGTGTTGTCACATGGATTTAGATAGATTATAGACAAGTGATTTAATATTTGTCGATTGCTTACTCCATGCCAGCTCTGTGCCAAGTGCTTTCTGGGCTGCAGTGTTGAACCCTCATTCCCCCACCAGGAAGTGGTGCCAGTGCCTTGCTGCTGGGCTCAGATCCACAAGCCCTGGGCTCCTGTCTGGTGTCCATACCTATTGGAAGCCAGCCCCTGTGGAGTCACACGATCTGGACTGATCTAGGAATAGCCTGTGCATTACGTGCACTGTCGGGAGAGCTAGTGGAGCTAAATATCAAAGCTTCAATAATTGATGTGTTGAAAATGACAGGGTTTTTTTTTCTCTCCTTATAGAAAATTCTCTCCCTATAGAAAAGTAGAAATTTCAGTGTCTTATTAGGGAAATGTTGGAAAGGAACAAGCCGAGCTCTCTATCTCTTCATGTCTGTTTAAAGTAATTTCAGTGGCGTTTTGTTGCTGTTGGTTTTTGCCCTGTACTCAAGATTAAACCAGGGCCTTAAAAGCATGCTAGCCAGCACTCTGCCACTGAGCTATGCGCCCAGCTAAGGTGTTTTTAATGTCCCAGAGTAGTAAGGAGGAGATTCTCAGCCATGGTTGCCTGGGTGGCGCTGTGACAGGGGAAGCAAGCGGCAGCAGGTGACTGGTGTCAGTAGAATGTGAATGCAGTGAGAACCCAAAGCCATAAAACAGAAGGGCTAAGCAGTCTTCTTCCTGTCAGAGGCAGGGTTACAGAATGACACTGCTAACCTGGGGATATTGGTGACTGCTGAGGGCTGGCAGAATCTTCCCTTTGAGAAACAAGTTCCAAGCACCTTGTATACCCTGGGCACTGGGGATACAGGAGTTGAGACAGCTCATACTCCTCATGGGTGGCAGCCCCGCTCCACTGTGCTCCCAGCCCATGCTTCTACACACTGTGTACACACGTTACACGTCGCCCCCTTCCAGTCTATAGCTAGAGCGGCCTGTGCAGCAGCCAGAGCCTCTGCTTTATTTGATCTTCAGCTCCCAGCATAGTGCAGCACATCGTGAACACTTAGTGAACCGTGGTTGGATATTGAATGGGTGCAGCTGGAACCAGAGTCCAGCTGGGATGACAATTAGTAAGGGGAGCCCCACTGAAGAGCAGATACCATAGCAACCACACAGGCTACCTTGGGTGAGTGGAGCAGGAGCAGGCAGGCTTGCCCTTGAGCTGGGAGCTCAGAGCTTGTAGACTGGCCGCACAGTGGACAAGGATCTGTAGGATCACAGCAGGATGACCTTGAGACCACTTCCCCCCAAGGATGCTGGGAGCCAGTAGAGAAGTACTCTTTCCAGGAGAGCTCAAAGTCTGGTGTTCAGAAAGTACTGATGGAGCAGTGCTGTAAGCCCAGCTGGGTATCACAGACAAGTGTGATAACAGCCTTTAAAAGTCTGTAGGGAGCCAGGTGAGGCAATGCACTTGGGAGGCTGAGGCCAGGGGATTCCTGTGGGTTTAAGGCCAGCCTGGATCACATAGTTCAAGGTCAGCCTGAGTGACATAGCTAGACACAGACTCAAAAAACCAAGAAAGTCTATAGGGAGCAGACATTGCAGACTTGTATGGATGGATCAAAATGATAACTACCTTATTTTTTTTCTGTAGAAAAGCAAAACTTTCAGTATCTGATCATAGAAATATTGAGGGAAAATCCCACCCTCTTTCTTACATGCAAATTTTGTCTGACACTGCATGTAGTTTAAAGCATCTTTTTGGCAAGCCTGGTGGTACACAGCACTCGGGAAGCTGAGGCAAGAGAATTGCAAGTTTGTAGCTTGAGCTACATAGTGAGTTCAAAGATATTCCAAACTACACAGCAAGACCCTGTCTCAAAAAACTAAAAAGAGGGCCAAGGAGATAGCTCAGTGGCATAAGTGCCTTCCTCATACTAGGGGAAAAAACTGAAAATAAAAAAAGTGGTTTTTGATGTTCCAAAATAGTCGCGAAATTCTATAAGATGGTTCATGCATACCCACAGGTTTTCAATTAATATTTATTAGACTGATGTGGTATGAGTGTGTCCCTCATGTCTGCATCTCTGTCACTTGGTGCAGCTGGCACAGAGGAAGTGGGCAGCATATGTTTAGTAAAGAACAGAGGAAGGAGAAAGGGAAGAAAGAGGTGGCATCGGAAATGTGTGTTGTACACGCAGGAAAAGATACTTCCTTATCAACAGCAGAGGGATCGAGGTGGCAGGACAAGGGCGAGGCCAGGGGCAGGAGCCAGAGGGGCTGCAGCAGAAGCCTGGGCGGAGGAGCGCTTAGGGAGGAGCAGGGAGCCGCGCCCTTCAGGGTAGGGCTGGGAGATGGGCTCCAGAGGGGTCACGACCACCAAGTAAAAGGCTTCTGCTGAACTTCCGCAATCTTAAGTCCCGACCCCGTGTAACCTTGCGCCACTTCCAGCCCTGACGCTGCTACTCTCTGTTGCTGGAATTATTTTGCCACCCACGAACAGGTGCCCTTTGTCTGCCCACACAAGTGGCCCGGCACACGCAGCCCCTCTGAACCCCCACATGTCCATCCCAGTCCCTAAGCCTTTTTGCCCATGCTGCCCTGGGACTTCTAGACTGAGTCACATATTTCAGCACTTTCTTACACCTAATCGAGGCTTATTCGGTGAACAAATATGTGTTGATTGAGTGGCTACTAAATGCCAGGCATTGTACTGCCCTCATGGACTTGGTAGGGGGAGACAGACTGTGGGCAGGTTATTGGGAAAGTGCTGTGAAATGACATTTATGGCACTATAGATGGAGACTAACTGGTGTCAGGGGAGGCCGTCTGTGGTAGTGACAGTTAAGCTCAGATGTGAAGGATGAGAAGGAGGCAGCCATTCAAAGGCCAGGAGGAACATGCGAGTAGAAGCAGCAGTGTTACACAGGTCTGAAAGGTACTTAGGGTGCCCCAGAGTCAGAAAAAAAAAAAGCAGGGACAGGGGCCTGTCCAGCTGGAAGAGCAGTCTGAAGCTGGGCAACGTCCCAGGCCATACTTCCTAAGTGCAATGGGTAGGCTCCAGAGGGGTGAGCAAGTAGCCACTGCGGAGGAGGCGCAGTTGGAGGAGAAAAGGAGCGGATAGGAAGTTCTAGGGAGACCTGGTGGCCTGCCTCACTCCAGCACTGCAGGGTGGCCTCGTCTCAACCAATTAGACCTGCACCAGTCCTGTTCCCAATATGGGGTCCTATTCTGAGGTCCCAGGATTACGACTTCAGCACATGTTTTTGGGGGAACATAACCTGTGACAATTACCTAAGACAAGGATGGAAACAGAGACAAGCAGAAGGCGGGGATTTTGGCAGCCTGTGGCATTGGATGGCTAGAGCCAAGCCAGGAAAGGGAGCGGCAGCTAAAGCAGAGAGGCAGAAGGACGCACGGTTCTGTGTGGAAAGCCAGGACCAAGCACTGCAGAACCGGAGGGTGTGGCTAGCATGGGGATCGCAGAGGTCAGGAGGTGACCGCAGGTGTGAGCAGCAAGCCACACTGGTCTGGCTGAGTGCAGCACTACGCAGCTCAGTGTGGGAGCCGTGCTCGAGGGTGTCAGGATGACAGTGTGTGGCGACAGGAGGACGGGGCAGCCTGGGACGGCAGAGAGAAGGGCACACGTGGGGCTGGGGTGTGTTTTTATTCTTGTATTCTGCTTTGTTTTCTAAAGTGGGAGCTGCAGGAGTGTACTGTGTGCTTGTGTTACTACTTTTCTCAAGTCTGCGTATTTGTTTTATGCATATTTTGTGTTTAATTTTAGTTCTTCCATGCGTTAGTGTCACTTTGCCAGTTTGGGAAGTCCTTTGTGGATAGGATCGTGCTTCTGTGTCAGAGCAAGAAAACTCCTCTGCTATGGACACATTCCGTGGCACCGTGAATTCCATTTTATTAGTGAAGTAAGAGCAGTTTCAAGTGTGATGTCCGTCACTGAAAGCTGTATCTGATGTTCCTTGCCGAAAAATATCACTGAAGTGCTCATGTGACAGTTTAAATTGTTGGGTTCTGTTGTACATGGCACAAAGGGATCAAAACTGGAAAGTGAGGTGTCCACGGCTTAGAAGCCACCTACTTGGGGTTTGTGAGATCCAACTGGTTAGGTGGATAAGGGACTGGGGAGATAGCTCAGTGGAATAAGTGCTTGCCTGACAAACACAAGGACCTGAGTTCAATCCCCAGTTCCACAAGAATAAATAAATAAATAAATAAATAAATAAAATAATTAAGGGGACTGGGAAGATAGCTCAGTGGAGTAAGTGCTTACCTGGCAAGCGCAAGGTCCTGAGTTCAATCCTTGGTACCACCACAATAAATAAAAATAAATAAAATGAAGTGGTTAGGTGGATAAGAAAACACATCCCAGATTACCACAGCTGCCCCTTCCTAAGACTGGCCTGGAGATTGGAGTGTCAAACATCCCAAATCCAGAACTGCATCGCAGCCTCCAGAGGCAGCCAGGCCCAGCAGCGCCCTCAGAGCTGACTCCACACTCGCTCCAGCAGGAGAGCGAGGGAGGAAAACAGGTTCTGACCCCATCATATCCTCTGTAGTGACATTCCTTTCCTAAGAGATGAGAATTTTTTTTCATTATTTAGTTTTATTCACAACCATAAACTTAACTCCACAATCCAGGTACATTTGGAAGGGAGCAAAGAAAACATGGAACCCTAAGAACAGTGATAAGAGCAGAGATCATGGGGCGTTCTGAGCAGGTAGGGCGCAGGGTGCTCTCCTGAGCTAGAGGAGTGGGCTGGTCTGGCAGTGGCAGTACACACAGGTCACACGCATTAGAGCTGTCTGCAGTCGGTGATGCGATCTTCTTGCTGGCCTTGCCATTCCTGGACCCGAAGCGCTCCAGGCCTCCGCCGTGTTCATGCCTCTTTCACCTTCCCGAAGACCACGTGCCTGCCATCCAGCCACTTGGTCTTGGCAGTGCAGATGAAAAACTGAACCCATTTGTGTTTGGCCCAGCATTTGCCATGGATGAGATGCCATTGTGGCGTGTGAAGCCACCACCCTGGCACATAAATCCTGGAAATCATTCTGTGAAAGCAGGAACCATTATGACGAAAGCCTTTCTCTCCAGTGCTCAGAGCACGAAAGTTTTCTGCTGTCTTTGGAACTTTGTCTGCGTACAGCTCGAAAGACACGCAGCCCAAGGACTTGCCGTTGCCAGCAATATTAAAGAACACAGTGGGGTTCACCATGCTTGGCAACAAATAGCTAAGAGGAAGGATAGCGGAGTCTGCAAAGCAGGGATATGGATTTTTAAAAACAGAGTCCATCCCTGGAGACTGCTAAAACCAGTCTAATGCTAATCTCATTGCTTACACGCTAAGATGAGAAAATCTGGGAGCCCTGGCATGGCACCCTTGGGGGTACAGGCGACCCAGGCAGGTGGTGAGATGGGCGCCTCGGGATCCAGAGGGTGCAGCAGGCAAGCCAGAGGTGCAAGCAGCCTCCAGGGCCCTCAGGCACCTGCACTAAAGAAGACAGAGGCCCAGAGGGCGTGGCCCAAGAGAGCTTGGACAGCACCCCGGCAGAGGGGCAGGGATGATACGAGTCCTAGAAAGACCACTGAGGTACCACGCTCCCTGCTGCCAGCAGCAGCTCACTTCTGTGTTAAGCAGCATCCCATGACTGTAGTGAAATACATGAAGTCAGGTATTTTATTTTTAAGCTGCCGACTGAAAAGCATTATTTTGGCTGACAGTTTTTGGAAGATCTAGTCCCTGATTCATTTGCCCCATTTTGGGCCCATAGTAAGAAGTACATCATGATGGGAACCCAAGGCCCAGCAAAACCCCTTCCATCATGAGCCAGAGAGCAAAAGAGAAAAAAGCAGGGGCTGGGCACCCATGGTCACCTGCAAGGGTGCAGGGCACAATGCCAGTAAGCCCCACCTCCTGACAGCAGCCCTGGCAACCAGGCCTTCACCACGGGTACCTTGAAGGACTTTCAACATCCAGACCACAGTGCTGCCCTGGTGCGCTGGCGGCCACTGTGGCCCTCAGAAGCACTGGGCCAGCTCTGTTGTCCATCTGAAAAATCAAAACTTGGGAATAAGACATTTGCAGGGGAGTGGATTATTTGTGTGGGGTTTTTTTTTCCTTTAATGTTATTATTTTTTTTTGTATGTATTTAGTATAGGGTCTCACTACACAAATCAGACTCATAGTGACCCTTCCTGTTTTTCAGCCTCCCGAGTGCTGAATTACAGGCGCATGCCAGCAGGCCCACTCAGTCACAGCGTGTCTTGTGGGTGGGACCAGCACGTTAGGCCAGGGATCAAACCCCCCGGCCCCTGTGTCTGCCTAAGGAGGCTCTTTAATCCACTGAGCTATCTGGCCAGCCCTCTGTTAGTGTTATTTATAGATTTAAAAGATAAATAAACTGGCATTGAAAGCAGACTTAAAGCAGTGAGGTAGACACTGCTTTTGAGCAGAGAGAATTCAATTGGAAGATCCAGGCCATTCTAACGTGGCCCTTCCTCTCCTTAAGCCAGCTGGGTGCTGGACAACCTGGGTGTAGATGGCCTCCGGGTACAGCATTGTCATAGAAAGTTGGGTTAATGCAGATCATTATTAGCACAGTGCCTCAAGCCAGTGTTTGAAACAATGTGCATGTTGTTCACATCTCCAACTTTGAGGGTGGTTTTCTCCCAAATGCACATTTAGTCAGACAAGTACTTAGAAAAGGGGGTGGACCCTGTGGCCTCCAGCTTTGATTGCCAGCTACATGTGTAGTTTTCTCTTTGAGTTTAGGTGGTTTCATTTGGAATGTTAACTATGCCACCTTACCTTGCATGTGAAGGGACATTACTCCTGTGGTCAGGTTTGGAATGTTTGTAGAGTTGGTAGTGGAATTCTAGTTGGTTCTCAGAGGATTTATTCATAAATTGTAGAAATTAACTTTTTCTGGTGGTACCAGGGATCAAACTCAGGACCTTGAGCTTACCAAGCAAGCACTTGTTCCACTAAGCTATCTCCCCAGCCCTGAGATTTTTTTTGAAGCTAATGAAAATGGTGTTTCCTTGGGAAAGTGTGATAGAAATTCTTAAGAAAAGGATCATTGGCATAAATGAAAATTGGCTTTGATCTCATTATTTTGGCTGAGGGCAGTTTGTTTTACATGTTTCTGAAAGCATAATATTGGTGCTTCAGAATTCCTTTGTAAAAACCAGGTATTCTCTGAGGATTCCAGATCTTGCACTAGAAAAGCTGCTCTCCACCACTGCTAAAGCTGTCAGCTCATCTGGCTGGAGGGTGATGGGGATGAAGTGTATAGATGCAGCTCACTGCAGGTGTGTTCCACAGCCACCCACCTGCCTTGCATCCTGCCTCAGGCTAACCACGCAGCCTCCTCTCACTGACGACCAAGCCAGAGTCATTCCCTGAGGGCCATAGGCCTCCCCTCCTCCCTGGGTCTAGAGCTTTACCACATGGCCTCTAGGGCGAATTTTCATTTATGCCAATGATCCTTTTCTTAAGAATTTCTATCACACTTTCCCAAGGAAATACTATTTTCATTAGCTTCAAAAAAATCTTGGGGCTAGGGAGATAGCTTAGTGGAACAAGTGCTTGCTCGGTAAGCTCAAGGTCTGAGTGGAACATCCAACCCACTGCACTGTGAGAGTAGAGGCGTAGCATTACCCAAGTTGGAAAGACAGAACTGTGCAAAACCAGTTGCCTGCATTGTCACCCTGCTAATGGTCCCTTCCGCTCTTCTTCTCCAGGGCCCCCGAGATCATCCTGGGTTTACCATTTTGTGAGGCAATTGACATGTGGTCCCTGGGCTGCGTCATTGCAGAGCTGTTCCTGGGCTGGCCGTTATATCCAGGAGCTTCAGAGTATGATCAGGTGGGTCTAGATGATGTGGGGATTTGCGGCAACACCTTGTTCTGCCTGGAACATACCCTGGATGAGCATTTCGTTTAGAACCTTGACTGCGCATGCTGTTACTGCCTGTGATTGTTCCCTGAACCTTGTGTTGCTTTTCTTTTTTTTTTTTTCCTTTTTACTTCTTTCTTCCCCATAAATCTGTTTCCATTTTTCTCAAAGCCACTAGAGCCATGAGAATGCCATATGCACAATGACAGGAAAAGCTCTGACCTCCTTCTTGTCTCTTTTTGCAGATCCGGTATATTTCACAAACACAGGGTTTGCCAGCTGAATATTTATTAAGTGCAGGGACAAAGACAACCAGGTTTTTCAACCGTGACACAGACTCGCCGTATCCTTTGTGGAGGCTGAAGGTAGGCGGGTGCCCTCCCTTCCTGCCTTGCCAGCGGCCCAGCACTCGGGCAAGAGGGACACAGCCCATCAGTGGAGTGCTTGACTTCAGCCCGGCTGATCCTGTATCTCACTTTGATTAGGCCAACAAAAAGCAGGTGTGGAGGTTCAGATAACATTGCGCTGAATTTGAATGTTCACACACCTGTGCCCTTGGCCCACAGTTGCCTGAGAAGCTCGAGTCCCATTCACACTGCCACAGTCCCCGTGTTGAAGCCCCTGAGCCTAGAAGGCCGATCTGTGTGAGGGAGGAAGCGAACACACCTTGCCCTCGAGGAGCTCACAGTCCAGGCACAGACAGGACCCTAGCCCACCCTACGCAGTGCCCTCTCCCCAGGAGGGTTCTCACCAGTCGCAGGGTTCCCTCACCCCCACCTGTGTCTGCGGACCAGGGAGGAATGTCATGCTGGTGAAGCAGCTCCCCAGGACAAAAGTGAGGGTGTGTTCTCCAACCCAGAAACAACCTGGGCATCTCAGTGTCACAGGCCTAGTGAGGCAGCTACGAAGAGTCAGGACTTGACCACATCTTGGTGGGGAGAAGTAACCCCTGCAGCCCACCGAATACCCTCCAGTGGTTGTATCTCAACAGAAACATAGTTTCCTTTCACTTTGACCTGTGCCTAATAATTAACATTGATGTATGTTTCTAAGAAGGAAAAAATAATGAAAATCTTAAGCGTGTTTTTATCTATCTGAGTGTTTTTTTTCTTTTGCAGGAGGGTAGGTGGGTGTTTTGTTGGTAGAAATCTCAGCCAAATTTTATTGTCTTTAAGTTTAAAGACAGCTGTGGGCAGCAGTCATAATAGACTGAGAAAAGAGGCTTGGGAGCTCAGCAGGCACCTTAAGCCGTTGATGGGAGAGCCAGTGTTTGGTACCTGTCAGGGTGACACCAAGGTCCATTGTCAGCATCCTTGAGTGTGGAGGGGAGGCCAGACAGCGGCAAGGCTCACTCCTGTGTCTTCTCGAGCACCTTGAGCCATGTGTCCAGTATCCCCAGGAGTTAAGCTGCTCACATGTGTTGTCCTGAGTGAGATTTTTGAGGCTTAGTTACCTGTGATCCATGGACAAATCTAGAGGCCTGCTGGCATTGGAAATAGCAGTTTTGCAGTCAGTAAGGACAACAAATGTCTGCCAGCCCAGGTGGAGGGGCAGTGGAAAGCACAGGCACCAGAGCTAGGTTGAGGCCACTGGTCACCCAGGTGACCTTGATGAGTTTCCTAAGCTCTCTGCTTTCCCACCTAGGAAATGGCTATAGCAGTCATCCTCCTTAAGGGGATCGTGAAGGGGCATTAATGAGCTGGTGTGCTTTGCAATGGCGTTGTGCACGTCTGTGCAGAGATGTTCATCTGAATTTTTTTTCTTAATGTATTTGGGGCAGGGTCTGCAGGGTCTCACTGCACAGACTGTAGTGAGACTTATAGTGATTCTCCTGTTTTCAGCCTCCCAAGCGCTGGGATTATAGCACGGGCCACGCTGCCCAGTCTCAGTCACTATCTCAGCACACTCTGGGCACGGGGCTGGCACAGCATGCTGGGGATTGGACCTCAGCTGCTGTGCTCTGCCCAAGCAGGTGCTTTAGTCCACTGAGCCATCTGGCCAGCAGTTGAATTATTTTTTAGGGAAGGTTTATTTTTTTGTTTTGGTGCTAAGGACTGAACCCAGGGCTTCCAGCTCACTAGGTAAGCATTCTACTGCAAAGCCAAATCCCCAGCCCCCACAGAACTATTTAGAAGGGCTCACGGAATAAAACTTTAAAGGTGCCCCATTTTTCTATAAGGTATTCTTACCCTACATTTAGGGAAGGCTTCAGAGTGACCAGGGATGTGGTATCCTGTACTCATCTTGAAATCTTCTGCTAGTAAAGGCCACTCAGTGCAGGCCATGCGTGTAGGCGCTCACAGAAGGAAGCAGCATGAGCTAGTGTAGAGCACCGGAGGAATCAGTGTGCAGGCCACTTTAAGAATCAAAGTCTATGAGGTGAGAAGGAGCCTTGATGAGCAGCAGATCGCTCGGGCTGGAGTCGGCGACCCAGAGCTAAGTCATGTTACCAATCGGCTTTTGCCTCTCTCGGTAGACACCAGATGACCATGAAGCAGAGACGGGGATTAAGTCAAAAGAAGCAAGAAAGTACATTTTCAACTGCTTAGATGATATGGCCCAGGTAAGCGCCACGGGTGAGCATGCAGCGTAAGGCCTTGCAAACCCAAGTGCCGCAAGGCTGTGCAAGCGTGATGAAGGGGAGCAGATAGGAACCCCGTTGCCCAGCTGTGGCTGTCAGCTCGGACCTTGCACACTCCTGTGCCAGCCTCAGGAGGAATGAACTGTGGGGCATCGTAAGAACCTTATGCTAGCACCTTAAAAATAGCCTTGTTTTACTAGTTTCCATTTGTAAAGCAGTACTGGTCAGCTTTACTGATGTTTTTCAGGGAAGAATTCTAGCCCATTAATATATTTGAGTTTAGTGCTATATTCATTTCCTAGGGCTGTAGCAGGGTACAGCAAACTGGATGGCTTAAGACAACAGGATTAATTCTGGGTGTTGCAGTGTACAGTGAAGGCTTCTGCAGGCCCCGGACCGTCCCACCTCTGCCACCTTCTGGTGACCTTTGTCTACCCTCAGCATTGCTTACTCTGCCTCAGTGTTCAGATCTCCTCTCTTAAAAAGCCACTGATCATTGGGTCTAAGGCCCTCCCTAATCCCATGCAACCGCAATTTATTATATTTACACAGACTAGATTTCCAAGTAGATCACGTTCACAGCAACCAGGAATCAGGACTTAGCCACATCTTGGTGGGGAGAGGTTTCAAACCACCACAGTCAGTCTTTCTTACTCTAGTCAGGAACACAGCCTCTCACTTTTGTGCTCTAGAGAAAATTCTAGAACTTCAGCTACTTTTAGTGTAAAGAGTAATCTAAAATCAGGACAACCCAAAGTGCATTTTTCTTTAAAGCCATGAGAAATAAAGTTGTAGCCTAATAAACACTTAGCACAGCTCTTACTGGAGATGAGTGTAACCAAAACTCCTGATTCCGTGTAAAGCACACTTGTCAGTTGATTAGTAGCTTAGACTGTCTGGGAAAACTGAAATTGCTTTCCAGGGCATGTCTTGGAAAAAAGGTACAAAACACCACAAAACAAGCCTTTTAAAGACCATCTTTGTATAGCCTTGCTCTTAAAAATCCCGAGTTCAGATACCCTGCCTGCTTTGGCCAGAGGTGAACACAGTACACAAAGGACTGCAGTAATTCTGGCCTCGCTCCAGGAACCAGGAGCAGGGTTACCAACTGTGGATAGAGGGAGAGGTTGCGCAGGCCCCTCCATTTCCCTCAGAGCTTATGCAAACCTCTTATACATCTTTTCTCTACTGCCTCATTGTGATTTTTTTTTAATTGTAGTAAAACACAATGCATGAAATTTACCACCCTTACCTTTTTAACATGTACAGTAGAATTAAGAACATGCTTATTGTCATGTCTCCACAATGCTTTTCATCTTGGAGTTGTTTTTAAAGAGGTGTGAGGAGAGTGCCACGGCAACAGCCCTCTCCCCTGCCCCTCCTTCTTCCAGGTGCCCTGCCTCCTCTGCCCATCCTGTGGGCACCAGAAGCACAAGGGTGATGCCCTCTGCAGGGGCAGAACACAGTCTCCGAGACATGGGGCAGAGGGGGCTTCAGAGATGAGGAGATGCAGGGCTAAGGATAAAGGAGCTGGGAGAGGTGAGGTGGCTGGAGCCCTTGTCACCTGTCCTGCTTGCTTCCAGGTGAACATGACAGCAGATTTGGAAGGCAGTGACATGCTGGTGGAGAAGGCAGACCGGCGGGAATTCATCGACCTGTTGAAGAAGATGCTGACCATAGATGCTGATAAGAGAGTCACTCCGATCGAAACCCTGAACCACCCCTTTGTCACCATGACACACTTGCTTGATTTTCCGCACAGCACACAGTAGGTGTCCTGCTCAACCCTTCATGCCAGGGGCAAACTTTTTCTTTAATGACCTAGATAGTATATATATTAGGCTTTTTGGCCACCTAGTTTCTGTTGCAACTACCCAGTGCTGTAGGTAGCAGAAAGAAACCAGACAGGCAATACATAAATGAAGTCTGAGGCTGAATTCCAATAAAACATTCATAACACACAGGAGCTGGGTTAGGATTCTGGACTACAGTTTGTTCCATACCAAAAGGATGGGAAGGGGGCCGTGGGAGAGCCAAGGCTGGATGGACCACACTCTGGTTTCTGTCCATGAAGAGAGGAACCCTCAGTTGCCCCAAATAGCAGTGTCCTAGAGCAAAGCTAATTTCAGCACCAAAGGTTACTCTCACTTGGTGGACAGGAAGACCCTAAGGAACTGAACTGTGAAGGGTGAGAAGAGGATGGATATGAGTGGGCAGGGTCTGTGAGGACCTCTAGCATAGGCAGAACCATGTACCATATTTGGGGACAGTTGGGGAGACTGTGGGCGGCCACAGGAGTAAGCCAGAGCCAAGCCCTGCATCATGAGGATGGGGGTCTGTATCCAGAGAGTGGTGGGAAACTGAGAAGCACTGGCAGACAGGGAATGGCTGGCCAGCTGTGCTGACCACAGCTGCTGCTGCACAAGTGGTCCCAAAAGACATTCGCCAGATCTCACGGCTCGAGTTCTGCGGTGATTTAGTGACAGGTGTTGCAGTGCAGGGGCAGAAGCAGAAACCCATTTAGCAAGTGGAAAGATCAAGTGGAGGTGCTTAAATAGACAGTAACCTTTCTATTTAGGTTGTGAAAAGAAAGGGGAAAACAGAGGGGTGACTGGGGAATGGATGGCAGAGGTCATTTTTTTCACTTTAACTTTTTTTTTAACCTTTTTATTTATTTATTTGATGCAGAGTCTCGCTGTGCAGCTCAGACTCATAGCGATTCTCGTGTCTCAGCCTCCCCAGTGCTGGGATTACATGCGTATGTCACCACGTCCAGTTTCAGTGTCCAGCATGACACAACTGGTGTTCCCCTGGAGCAGCACAGCATGTAGATTGAACCCGAGTCCTTGCGCTTGCCAGGCAAGTGCTTAGACTGCCAAGCTATCTCTCTAGTCCCTTTTTAAAATATATTTTCTTGATACACATAGTGATAACATTCATCACGGGAAATCTGTATCTGTACATGGTATATATCTTGCTCCTTTTTTTCCCCCATTCCCTTCTCATCAACCCCTTTCCCTTTTTATTTACAAAAGCTTTGTTGTTTTTTGTTTTGGTTTGGTTTGGGTTTTTTTGTCTTTTTGAGACACGGTTTCATCGTGCAGTTCAGGGTAGCCTTGAGCTCACTTTGTAGCCCAGGCTAGTCTTGAACTCTCAGAGGAATCTCATGCCCCAGCCTCGGGAGCACTGGGATTACAGGCATGCACTACCATCCCAGCCTTAGGGAAGTTTTTATGGTTTTTATTGTTGTTGTTTTGTATTTTTTGTTTTTTTGGTTTGTTTTTGTTTTTATTTTTGGAGCAAGGGAACGTAGATAATTTCATGTACTAATGGGAAGTATCCATCAGCAAGTGAGAGACTGAAAGCCGAGAGTCCTGGGCCAGTTTCCTGAGGTGGTGGGAAGAGCTGGATTAGAACATAGGTGGGGAGATAGGTAAATGCCACTGAAGATGGGCAGACTAGGGGGAATGTGGTTGTCAGACAGCATCTAGCTCTCCAAAGTAGGCAACAGCATTCTCTTGAGAAGGCAGCTAATGGCTTAAGAGGGCAGAGTGGTTAGTAGCTGGGACAGAACGTGACAAAGCAAACTGACCGGAGAAACATGATTAGACTGGCAAGTGTTGAGGTCAAACATGAATGTTTGATAGTGTGACTGTCAGGTGAAGGCAGGGAGAAAACGACAGCTGGATATGTCCAGCCAGAGTTTTTGCCAGACCGCTAGGAAGGAAAAACAAACTGAAGGAGAGGACAGTCTCACTGCCATTGGCGCGACTGTAATCCAAAATGGCAGCCATGGCCACGGAGAAAGGAAGTAAAGACTGGAAGGGTCCAAGTGAGCCCGAGGCCTGGGGCAGCTCTTGGTGTGGTTATTGTAGGGACAGCCAAGTGAGCCACAGTTGGAGAACGTCCCCGAGCAGCACGATGCTTGGGCCTCTGCTTGTGGGAATGGAGTAGTTTGAGGTTTCACAGACTAGGGAGGAAGTGATCGGACCAAGGGCCAGATCACTAGGAAGCCAGGCCACTGAGAAGCCAGGGTGTTTGACAAGTCATCGGCACAGCCTCTGAGGTCCTTCTGGCTAGGCAGGGGATGGCTTAGAGAGGAAGACGGAACCAGCAGCAGAGGCCTCAGTCATGGGGGAGAGGGCTTCAGTACGTGGAAATACCACTTCCACCTGAGGTACCTGGAACACGAGAGAATAAAGAATCATACCCCGCATGCCCGCAGGGACAGTTGTGTGCTCAAAGAGAGCAACAGATTCTCTTAGATCTAGAGGCAAAGAGTACTGTGAGAAGAGCCTGGAGATCAGAGAGGTCTCTAGAACCTCCTGGCCCTGCTGTGGCCAGAATCAGATAGGGCTGAGTCTTCAGGCTGGACCGGGGCGCGCGAGGTGCAGCCTTGAGGAAGGGAGCGAGTGGCACTGACTGCCGGCGTTTGCTCCATTTCAGTTCTGTTCCTTTGCAGCCCATGAAGCAAGTCAAATCGTACTGCAGCAACAAGGCAGTGCTGTCTTAATTCAGAGCCACATTTCAGACAGCCAGAGTCCAGCACAGAGGAATCCAGAGCCACCCCCCCAAACCCAGGTTACAGGGTCCATCCTGCCTCTAGTGTGGCAGGAGCCAGTGAAGGCGGCGCTGACAGTTTAGAAGTCAGAAAACAGGCCAAGAAGGAAAGGTGTGGCTCTGAGCACACCAGCGCTTGGCTAGGCCTCCGTCCTGGAGCTTGCAGCAGAGACCACAAGCCTCCAGGCCCCTGCTGCAGACTCCACCCCAGGGCCAAGCAGGTGCTTGCTCTAGCCTGACAAAGCTCAAACCCTTTTCAGTGAGAAAATTCTGAGTCTGAAAACTTTGCATTAAATTGTCACAAATCCATCAGATGCTTCCTGTATGTTCCAGAACTAAAGTGCAGTGCATGTTTACATCTGCGCCCTCTCCAGGCAAGCTCTCACGGGAGACCCAGCGCTTGAGGACAGCTGCAGACAGGGTGGCACTGGTGGCCCATTAGCAGAATACTTCACTGCGATGTCCTCTCTTCTCTCCAGGGTCCATAAATGTTCATTTAATATGTGTTATGTGGCCAGTGTAGGCAGTCGTTAACTTAGAAGTAGGGTTCCTTAAAAGTTCTAAATTTTTTGAAATTTGCAAAACATTTTTCATGAGAAGGATATTTACATATAACCCATAAATATCTGTTTAACCCACAATTTTCTGTATGTAGTAGACATTTGTAAAATAGTAGAAAAATATTACACATAGTCAGTTACACTTTCTATAATTAACACACCATTCTGAAATTGGAGATTTTGTAGGATTTGAACTTGGATATTAGCATTTGGGTGCAATAGCTTATTAAAGACACAGAAGGGAATGAGGAGCAGTGCTGAGACTCCGAAGGGCATTTTATAACAGACTCTCAGGAGCTGGGGTGGGAGTGAGACAGGGTCTCACTGTGCAATGGAGGCTGGCCTTAACTCATGATAATTCTCCTGCCTCAGCCTCCCAAGTGCTGGGATTACAAACATATGCCACTACCCAGCTTCTGCACCACTTTTACAATTAATTAGGGATGAATAAAAAGGAGAAAATTGGCCCTGGGATATAACTCAGTGGTACGGTGCCTATCTGGCAAGCATGAGGTTCTGAGTTCAATTCCTAGTACCAAAAAAAGAAAGAAAAAGAAAAAAATTATACTTATGTAACTGAGCAAAAGTTAGAAAAGGATGAAGAGGGCGGGGCTGCATGTTTATGTGCAGGTGTGAGGACTGCTGGGACAGTAACTACCTCGGAGCTTCCCACACTTCAGCCTTACCCACAAAATAGGAACAATAGTTGTATCCTCCACTTGCGGTGTTGGAGGGCTAAGAGATTGCAAACACCATAAATATTAGCATTGCTTTTGATTATTATCAGTTCTTGGCGTTGTTGATGTTTTGACTGCATGAGCAGCTCCAGGGAGGATCCAGAGTAGCAGTGGTGCTGCTGAGGGGAGCTCCTTGGCTGCAGCTAGTGGAGCTAGTGTCGTGGGTAGCTGCCAAGTGCACGGCCGTCTTTGTGGGAAGGCGGAGGCAGGAGGAAGTTTGGTGGAAGCGGCTGTTTAGCACCCCGGTCAGAGCTCGTGTGTATGTTCACAGACCAGAAGCCGCAGTGAAAGTTGAGGCTGCAGCGAGGCTGCAGGGAAGACCTGTGGTCAGTGGTGGGGAGTGCAGCAACAGTTGTCGGGCAGTGTCTTCCACAGAAGCTTTGCCCACTAGGGTGGGGATGGAGGGAATTCATTTGTACAACATTGATGGCCACTGGTGCACAGACTTTACATGAGAAACCTACAGTGTTTACAGATAAACTAAGTGCCACTGATTGTCTTGTGTACCAGATTAATTGTGTTCTCTTTTTCCCACCTTACCCTCTTTTCCCATCTCTATCTGCCTCTCCCTTTTGCATAAACAGTGTCAAATCATGTTTCCAAAACATGGAGATCTGCAAGCGGCGAGTGAATATGTACGACACGGTGAACCAGAGCAAAACGCCCTTCATCACACACGTGGCCCCCAGCACGTCTACCAACCTGACCATGACCTTTAACAACCAGCTGACCACTGTCCACAACCAGGTGAGCGGGGAGCGGAGGAGAGCCAGGCAGGGCTGCTGATGTGGGCAGCAGGACTCAGATTCCCCAGAGTCGCTCCCTAAGGAAGCGCTTGCTTCCGTGTTTATGGCTTTGAGCCGGTCAGGTGCTCTTTGACTGTCCGCCTCTGTCAGCGGTCTCACAAAGGTCTCGCAGGGCCTTCTTTCTGTGGTTGTGCCACTTCTTGCTCTCCTCTGCCTGACCTCTGCCCAGTAAGGAATCCCAGAACTGGAAAGGACTCTTGCGCCTCCCCTGAGCCCTCTGCCCTGGGTCTGTGTACCCTCCATCCAGGGCAAATAAAAGCCATTCTTTTTCTAAGCCGCTGGGAAAGCCGCTTAGCAGGCTGTCAGCAGGATCCTAACAGCTAGAACTAAAGGGACCAGAAGACTAAGCGATATTTCCCCCTGCAGATTTTCAGCCTTTTACAGAAAATTAGCAGAATCCAGCATAATGCTTAAAATGTGGGAAAGACATTATAGAATGATAATCTCCAAGCTATAACTCGGACTACTTGTAAAATCTAAGACTATTTATCTGGTTTTTTGAGACAGGGTCTCATATATAGTTCAGGCTATCTTTGAACTCACTATGTAGACCAGGGTGGCCTCAAACTTGTGGGCAATCCTCCTGCCTCAGCCTCCCAAGTGCTGGGCTAATAGGGGTCCACCCTCACACCGCCCTAAGACTGACTTGAGCTGTCATCTTCCAATCTCACAGTTTCCCCAAAGCAGCATCCCTAGAATTTTCTTGATACCAATCTATGACAAAAATGGTTGTGTTTTGCTTATGCCCACACAGACACAACCACACACAATCACTGAGAAGAGGAATGTGAACGTGCGACCCCTGAAGCATGACTAGATCTACCTGGGCACCCACTTTGTTGTCATGTTCTCCCTTGTCACTGAGGAATTATTGAGCTCTGCTTTTCAGCCCTGCCCCTGTCCCTGCCCATCCATCTTTGTATTCCAGGGATTTACAGTAGCGAGCAAGGCCTTTTGTATGATGCATTCTAAGACCCAGGCTTTTACTTCCTTCTGCCCCCAACCAAGCCAAGTGGAATCTGCTGCCCCCTAGGGGTCATTATTATTATTGACGCTTTCTTTTAATAGGGCCAAAGAAAGAAATTTTCTCCTCATCCTTAGCTCAGATCTAAGGCTAAGGGATCTGCAGCAAGATATGAACTTCTGACAGTTGTCATTGTGGTTTTGTTCATTACCTGCTGAGATTTTCCTCCAGGCCTCAGGAGACACCTGATACTAACCTGCTAATCCCAGATTGCATATCCCCATCCACCATCTGTCCACCCCATCAAATACCAAAAGGCCTGAGGGAGTACAGGGCAGGATCCTCCACAGCATGGTTCAGATTAGGCAAGTGTCCACCAAGCTGTCCTGTCTCTACCAGGCTGCAGAGCTGCAGTCCTGGGCTCCTGTAAGATGACAAAAGAGCTTCTCATCAAAGAGGTGGTTAACTAACTGCTCTTCTCCGAAGCACTGAGATCTTCCAAATCTGGAAGGGACTGGGAATTCAATAAAGTGTTTGGGCCATAGCACTGGGCAAAAGGAAATGCCATTCTACAACAGCAAGGACTCTGAGAACATGTGCTCCGTTCTCTGGCACTGGATTCGACTGCACTTTCCTTTTGAATGTATCAGGGTTAACCGTTACTCAGCAGTAAGGCCTGCGTTCCTCCTCTGACAGTGTCATGAAATGATAAGATCACTGATAGTGAACAGTTACTGTGTCCCAGATTGTCTTACATGTGTCATACTTCTTAATCTTCCCAGCAACAGTGTGAGATAGGTATTAGTATTGTCATCCTTTCCATTGTAGAAGAGAAAGTAAGCACAGAGCAATTACACCTATTACCCTGGCTACTTTCTTAATTCATGCAAGATGGGCTTGGGCTTTGAACCCGACAGTCTGATATCCATACTCTTGAAACACGTACACGCACACACACACATACACACACACGTATACACACACTTGTGCAAATGCTTACAGTGCCATATGAGTTCCATAGCTCCTCAGTGCCTTTCTTCACTGGCATCTGTGCATTCTGCTTTCTATATTAGCTCCTTGGTCCTTTTGTGCCCATATAAATATTCAGAAGCAGTAAAATGCACTCACAGTTTAATATTAGAAGTAGGACATTAAGCTATATAAACAGCTCCTTGCTCCGTGTAACACCTATGCAACAGACACGCCAGAGTCTTTTCCCAAGTGGCCACTAATCTCTAATACTTTATGCCTTGAGGAAACTGGGTCAGTGATACATAGCCCCTCTGTCTCTTGGAAGCTGACTTCCCCTGCTTTCTAGAAGCATGACCCAGGTAGTACCATTGAATGAGGAGCCCACTGTGGGGCATTCTTGGTGTAACCCAGTGGATCAGCCACTTCTCTAGCACATCTGTGGCATTCATGACTTGCACCTAGCATTCTCTTTTCTTTTTCAGACAGGGTCTCACTGTATAGTCAGGGTTGGCCTTGAGCTCATGGCAGTCCTGCCTCAGCCTCCCACGTGCTGGGATGACAGGCATCTGCCACTACGCCTGCCTGCACCTAGCATTCTAAGAATTTTAACTCATGTTTGTAGGCCAAGCTCAAATCCCTTCTTTATGGGTGTCAAATCTTTTGAATATCTATTACAACCATGATTCTGCTTGCAAAAATTACTTATCCCATTTATTTTAAAGCCCACATTGCCAGTAAACTTACTTTTTCTTATTGTCTCCATTTGTTAGCTACAAAGCTGTTAGTTAGTTATCTTCTCTGCTCTCTGGAACAGGTGACAGGCTAATTACCTTTCCTAGTGCCAGAGGATACAGAGAGGTAGAAAACCAGCACCTTTTTACAAGCTTCTTCAGACAATCCTTAGATCAGAAACTGGAGGGACCCTGCCTGCATGCCGATAGTCACACTGTGGACAGGCACAGGTCAGGACTTCGTTTGTCCTTGAATCTACAAAAGCTGGAGAACTTGTCTTCTCAATCTCAATGAGCTCATGGTCTCCACTGTGAGATGGGTCATAAGCAAACCCAGATAAACACCAGCACAGGCTCGGGATGCATGAATCCAGAGCAGAGGGAGACCTCTTCAGGCTGGACAGCCCTCTAGTGGGAGCCCAGCTGCAGGGGGGTGGGGGCGGCTACACTGCACCCTGTAAGAGTGAGACAAGAGCTGTGTTGCTACTGATGGGGTCATGAGGGAAGTGGCCCTGCTTTGGAGCAGGAGGACACAGGCCTAGGCCTCAGGCACAGGGCTTTGTATAGAATACTGTGGGCCAAAGGATTTATCTGAAGTACAAGACCTATGCTCATGTAGGCTTGGAAAACAATGACCAGGCTAATCTGCCCTGTACCAAGAACCTAAAGAGCAGGAAAAGCTAAGCTGAGTAGGGATGAGGAGCAAAGATCTGGGCCAGCATACACCCCTCACTCCCTCGCAGGCTCTGGGAGCTGCTGAGGAGGCCGGACACCCACAGGTACTTCTGGAAAGAATGGTCACCACCCCTAAGAGAAGTTGGAAGAGAAGCAGGGGCATCACTGTTCAGGGCCCTACAGGACCCCAGCCCCAGGAAGCAACAACTAGAAAGAATTGGGGCACCTGGAGCAGCAGGAGCAATGACTGACCAGAGAAGGCCAGCTCAGCATGAGCTGGAGCACCTAGAGGACATTGGTGCCAGGGCCTCAAGCAGGGAGACCCTTGGGCTAGAGCTAGGCTCCAGCGTATAGAATCTGAGCAGGTGGCACGTGTTGGGAAGCCTCCCAGAGAGAGGATGGAGGAACCAGCAAGCGAAGTCCTTCCGCCAGAGGCAGACACAGGCTCTGGTTTCCACCTGTGTGTGCGTGTGTGTGTGCCCAGCCACCACGTCTGGATGCAGTCAGCAAACACACACACATTTTAAAATATGTAGCTTCAGTCCTAATCCACATACCACAATATAGTGATTATTTTCAAACAAACTGCTTTCCTCTAAAATTCAACCCACAATCCAAGTATAAAAAGCATATATAGGAGCCGGCGAGATGGTTCAGTGGTCTAAAGCGCCTGCTTAGGAGGGCTCAGGCAACTGCGGGGACTGCAGTTCGATCCCCGGCACCACATGCTGCGCCAGCACCACCACCAGGGCAGGCTGAGCCAGCTACAAAATGAATAAATAAAGAAACAAACAAACACAACAAGCAAATAAATAAATAAATAAATAAATAAATAAATAAATAAAAATTTAAAACAAAAGCATATATAAAATGAGACTTGATATCTTGCCGGCCCCTCACCCGGGGCACACTGAGATGGCAATTGAGACTGGGCGTGGTGGCGCACCTGTAATCCCAGTTCTTGGGAGGCTGTAAACAGGCAGATCACTACAAGTCTGATCTAGTAGGAGGACATTGAACACCATGTAGACCTTTCCCTAAAATAGAAAAAGATAAAATAAAATGAGACTTGGTCCTTACTATCAAACCTGACACATACACGCTCTACTCGGCCTCCCTGTGTATGTCCAGGATGGTCGCTTGGCTCTTCCCCTCTGCGTCCCTTACTCTTCATACCTTCAAGAAGCATAACCTCCTTTGTAGACTTGAAATGTGCAGCTTGAAACTTGTGCCAGCCTCCCCTTATCTTGCTAAAGAATCTGTGTGAGGAAAACTAAGAAGGGAGAAACTGGAGAATCCCAGTTTGGAATTTGCTCTTCTGGAGCCTTGCTTCGTATTGAAGTTCAGTTTCAAATGATGTCCCTTTCTGAAGGAGAAAAGAGAGAGAACACCATTGTGATGGCTTGCACTTGTCAAACCCACTCACTGAAATCTTCTGGATCTCCAGCCCCTCTGTCTTCCACCCTGGTAACCGAATGCCACCCTCAGTGCCAAGACCTCACACACTGGAGCCCTGCAGGGCTGGGTCTCTAGTTTGCAGCTCAGCAGCAGCTGGCTCTACAGCATCTAAGCAGTCCATGAGCAGTGTAGGCCGTGGGCCCGGGCAAGAGGGCACCTGGCAGGAGCGTGCCATGGCTCTTCCTGGTGCCAGTGCTGCTGGGCTGAGGTCTGGAGATCTGGGTCCTGGTCCTTCAGGGCCTGCAGAGGCCTCTTCCTGGATTTGTCGCCCAAGTTATGGACTGCTCGACCAGGCCCCAGGGGAAGAGAGTAACCTTGGACGCATGGGCTGGCACCACAGTCCCTGTATGCCTGATGCCCCTTCGTTGGCGGGAACAGGCTGGTCAGGCAAAGTGAGGCATGGCTCAGCTTCTCACACTGTTACAGTGCAGAACCCAAGGAAGCCCAAAACCGTCAACTCAGACCTGGCTTTCCCGGTTGGTTGCTAGGAAGATACAATTTGTCTAAGAGGAGGGGAAGGTATTTTATTTAATAGTTTCCCAGCCTAACCTTTAACTTTTCTCTGTGTAAACGTATAATGCATGGCAACACTTTTTACTGTTGTGGACCCCGTGGCTGCACGGAGCAGGCCTGGGTGTGAGCCTCAGCGGTGGCCGTGTGTGTCCTGTGGCCTGCCAGTGCCTGCACTTCCCTGAGACTTTCAACTGGGTCTCGGCTTCTCTCTGTTTTTGCTCTTAGTTTTTGTTTGTTCTCTTTGAGTTCATTTATTTGGTTTAGATTCATGTCTCCCAACGTACCACCTCCCTCATTTTTTATTTTTGTTTATTTTTGTTTAATCCCCGTCATTCCTTTAGGCTCCCACCTCCACCAGTGCCACTATTTCCTTAGCCAATCCCGAGGTCTCCATACTAAACTACCAATCTACACTCTACCAGCCCTCAGCGGCATCCATGGCTGCAGTGGCCCAGCGGAGCATGCACCTGCAGACGGGAACAGCTCAGATTTGTGCCCGACCTGACCCCTTCCAGCAAGCACTCATCGTATGTCCCCCCGGCTTCCAAGGTAAGTGGACAGAGCTGCTGCCCACCCATGTCCTATGGGGCTGTCTCCAGGGCCTGGCAGCTGCCAGCTCCTGGTGTGCTCCTTCCATGGAAGAAAGCCCTCTTCTTTTCCTTCAGTGAGAGGTGAGCCTGTGCCAGGGACTCATGTCCCACTGTGACCAACCTAGAACAATAGGACTTATGCTTCCGGCACCACATCAATTTGTTGTTTTTGTCACCACCTGCCAGGGATTTTGTCCCTGGTCAGCTGCCTGTAATTCAGGACATTGTCTGTGGGCCCTTTGTCATGCTGATATCGGCTCTTGCTTTCTTTACATGAAATGCCCTGTTGTAATATCTATAGGGAGTTGCCAGTCTCCCCAACAGCCAACACCGTCCCAGTTCACGTGAGAATAGAAATCTGTCTGAGAAGCTCCTTCCAGGGCCTCCTCCCCAAAACGGGTCTTTGGCTGTGACCCCAGCAGCACTCTTTTCCTGTAGAGTGACTGTGTACCCTATGGCAATGCACAGAGAAAGCTCAAGAGTTTATTTTTTGCAAGCCACACATGTAAGCATGTCCTCAGGGTTACTGCAGTTCCAAAGACAACCCTTCCTTGTGTGACATGTGTAGGTATATCTCCCTGGTCAGGAGCCCTTGTTTACCTGTTGTAATTTGTCAGCATAATGGTCCCATTTTGGCCATAGAGGATGTAATTTGATCTCCTGGCCTTTCAAAACATTTAAAGTTGTTTTTTTATTGGGAGGGGCTGATTTTTTAGGGGAGGTTTATTTTTTTAGTTTTGGTGCCAAGGACCAAACCCAGAGCTTCCAACTTGCTAGGCAATCATTCTACTGCTGAGCCAAATCTCCAGCCCCCGTTTTTTGATTTAAAAACTAAAGAGGAAACTTCATGAAGCCCTTAAAACAAAACCTGGTTGTCAGTTAGGAACTGGGAGAGGACAGATGAACTACTGGCTGGGCGGGTTCTCGTCATCTAGCTGTTTCCGTCACTCACCCGGCTCCTCTCTCCCTCCTGGTTGTGTGGAGCAGGCTTACAGGCCTCTCCCTCCAAGCATGCTGGCTACTCAGTGCGCATGGAAAATGCTGTACCCATCGTCACTCAAGCCCCGGGAGCACAGCCTCTTCAGATCCAGCCAGGTCTGCTTGCTCAGGTAACCTTTCCTCTGTCACCACACACGTCACATCCCCTGTGTTAATGTCATTCACCAAGGAGCTCTGTCTCCAATAACTCACTTCCTAGTAATGAGCTAGGAGCTTCCAGTCATTGGAATATATCTCTGATATCCTAAATGATCCCCAAGTGAATTACCTTCCTAAGTATCTGCTTACAATTTCAAGAAGAGATGTAGATACCAAGAGTCTAGGGAAATTACTGTTGGATCTTTGTAATGCAAATTAATCTGGGAGACCTAGGTTTTAATCTGAAATCTGCTTGTAATTCTCAATGACCTAAGGCAAGGCAGTTAACGTCTTTTTGCCTCAAATTTCTTCCTTGTAAAATAGAAACGATTTTCTGAAGCCAAAAGAGCCCTGGAGATTATTCCTCCATTTTATAGTTGAAAGACAGGCTCAAAGCAGCTGTGTGCTGGCACCTCCCTTCTCTTTCCGCGTAGGTACTCTAAATGGTAGAGTGAGGCCACAGAGATGAAAGTGGTTGGAATTTCATCAAGAAGAATATAAAATGAAGGCAACAGGAACAGTAACCACTAATGAATCTTCAATGATACTGGAACCCTAGTAACAAATACCTCATTGCTATGCCAGGCACTTTGCAGTTGTTTATTTAATAATCCCTGCAACAATACAGTAAGGTATTTGTCTCCATCTGACAAGCAGAAACTAAAACTCAGTGAATCTCAGAGACCCACAGCTTGAGATCACAGAGCCAGACCCCAAAGAAGTCTGAGGCTGGAACCTGTGTCTCATCATCCTGCTGTCCTTCCGTCTCTTCCTTTCTGCAGCAGGGTGCAAGGGCAGTTGACCTGGATATAGTTAGGGAGCACTTTAAGTTTAGTAAGGCAGATTTCCAAAGTGTTCCCAAAAACACTGTATTTATGATGGCTTGTTAAATAGAAGTGGTTGTGGTTTGAATCTTTATGTAATCACATTGTATAAATTGTTCTTGACTTTCCTGTAGTCTGCTGGTTTCTCTATAGTTCTGTTCATCTTTTTTTTTTTCTATTCAACTTAATCCTTATAACTTTAATAGACATCTTTAAAAAAAAACTGAAAGACAGATAACATTATAGGGCCAGCCAAATAGCTCAGTGGATTAAAGTGCCTCCGAGCAGGTGCAGGGGATGGGGCCTATCCCTGGGCCTGCCGTGCCAGCCCCACTTCAGAGGTGCCCTGAGATGGCAATTAAGACTGGGTGTGGTAGCACGCGCCTGTAATCCCAGCTCTTGGGAAGCTGTAGACAGGCGAATCACTATGAGTCTGATCTAGTAGTGAGACCCTGAATACTCTGGAGACCCTTCCCTAAAATACAAAAAAAAAAAAAAAAAAAACGCTGAAAGACATCTTGGTATCTGGTAAGGAAAGCTTGGTTCTCATGTACTTCAGTATTTCCTTGTCTTGTCTCTTCTTTTGCATATGAATTTTTTTTTTTAAATTTGAGATAGAGTGTCACTAAATTGCCCAAGCTGTACTTGAACTTGAGATCCTCATGCATCAGCCTCCCAGAGTCCTGGGATTATAGGCATGTGCCACCACACCTAGCTTCCATATTAATTTTAACATCAGTCTTCCATAAAAATGTTAGTTTCAAAACAAAGATAATATTGGAGGCCTGGCGAGATAGCTTAGCAGACTGAGCACCTGCTTAGGCAAGCGCAGGGCCTGGGATTTGATCTCCAGCACCACATGCCACGCTGGCTCTGCTTCCAGGAGTGCTGAGCTGGCCACCAAGACCAGGTGTGGGGGCACGTGACTGTAAGCAGGAAGACCACTATGAGTCCAAGCTGTGTAGTAAGACCCTGTACCAAAATACATTTAAAAAAAAAAAAGGTAAATAACAGTGCTCACATTGAATATCCTTGACTTTAAAGTAAACTCTTCTAGCTGATTCTTGGGTATTCTATTTACTACAAATATTTGGTAGAGACACCATCATACTTACATTTTTAATAAATATTGAATTATATCAAACATTCTTTCTGCATCTGTTGAAATGTCTATATTATTTGTTCCCTAACCTGTTAAAACAGCACATTATATATAATGTAACAAGTTAGTACAAGTTATAATAACAGATTGTGCAATCTAAACTATCCTTTCCTTATAAGATAATCTTTATTGGATCATTTTGTGTTTGGTATGATGGTATACTTTTAAATACTGGATTCAGTTAGCAAATACCATAGTTAGCATTTTCACATCTGTGTTTATAGGTGAGAAATGGCATATGAATTTCCCTTTCCTATAGAATCCTTATTTGATTTGAATACAGAGTTGCACCTGCCTCATAAAATATGCTGGCTATCGGCACCTCTTTGGGGAAAGCTGAGATGGACATGAGTCTCTGTGTTTGCTCTTGTGACACTGCTCGTGGCCACTGATAGCAGCAGCTGGTGGCCTGGTGAGGCACAGGCTTCTTCTATGGGGGATGCTGTCAAGGGCGAGCCTCTGTATTTAAAGCAGTCTCCCTCCTACCTCAGCAGTCCTGTAGCTTCCTTCTGTTGCCTAGTTCCAGAGTAGGGAGCTCAGCAAAGCCAAGATGGATCGAAGGAAAGAACTGCGGCTATCCAGGGGCTAAGGTTGTTCATACTTTATCTGAGCACCAAAAACCCAGGCCAGTCATCTCTGCTGCTCTTCTATGAACCAAAAAATCTATAGATTTCATGTGTGCTTTGAAGGGTAATTCCAGGCCTTTTATTGAGTTTGCACATCTAACCTGAGTAAGCCAGCAGCCATCTCTGAAAGAAATAACAAGCAGCATCTCCTGTTAGCTCAAGTGGACTTCATTGTGCAGTTTGGTGGAACCAGTAGGCTTGGCATTTCTGAATTTGTTTCAGTTCTTCAGTCATAGCAAGGGAGGGCTCCACCTTTTACTTACTTGAAAAAGAATCTCTAGAGTGTGATAAATCTCCAAGTTGATTTAACCTAAGTCTGTAATTGGGAAAGTGAACAAAAATTTGTGTACAAAGATGTTAATTGCTACAGTGTTTGTGACACAGAACTATTGGAAGCAAGCAAGCTCAGTGTTCAACCCTAGGAGATGTGTTAAGTCAATAGATGAGAGCATAAAGTGGCACGCCATCTAGCCATTGGAAGGAATGCAGTAGACCTGTGTGTCATGGCATGTAGACCTCTAAGATATGTTACTAAGTTAAAAAAAATTCTGGCCCTATCCAGTATCGTGCTGCATCTTGTTATCTATTGGTCATTTTTCGTTTTTTCTGCACTTTTCACTTGATCAATGCCAGCGCTATCCTACTACAACTGGATTCTCTCCTACAGGTTTTTAAATGATCCTTCTGAAGGACAAAAATACATCAAGTTACAAAACTAGCATGGTGACTTTTGTCTTAAAGCAGTCATTAAACATTCAAGCTGAATCTGTCGTCTGTAGGTAAATTTCCAGGCTTCAGACAGAACCATGCTAAAAACTGTTTACCTTAAAAGTATCCAAAAATTTGGGTTCATTCTTTTCAAGAATTTTACTCGTGATGGCTTGAGCCTTTAAATCAGTTCTTTGTGGTGCTGCTGTCTCTGCCTTCTTCCCCCTCGCCCCCTACCTCAGAGAAGCAGCACCTCTTCCCTGGGAAGTCTCTTGGGCTACCCTGAGCTCTCTGTCTGCACGGTGAGAGTGGAGAGCACATCCCCTCTCTCAGGAGGGACATGGGCTGCTGTGCATGCATTGCCTACAAAGAAAAACTCATTAGGGGGACCTCACTGTGTAAATCAAGCTGCCCTTGGACTCAGGATCCTCCTGCCTCAGCCTTAAAAATGTGGATATCATAGGCATATGCCATAACACCCAGCTAAGAAAACTTACCCTTCCATGCCCCAAGCTGTAGCTGGAATCTGCCACCGCAGAAATGATGAATGAGCAGGTGAAGGCAGAGATAGGAAATAGTTCTTGATAGAGAAAATACAGTGGACCTTCTGTCCCCAAACTGAGTTCTTTCCACAGTTCTGGTTATAAGCCAAACTGGACAAGAACCAAATCAAATTTCCCCAGCTCAGACCCCCTTTGACTAGTGTTGTCGTTTGTATCGGGTTGTCCCCCCAAAGCCTCATGTAATTCATGGGGCTGTCAAGCTCTCGGCTAGAGAGGCGGGGCTATCAAGCGCGAGGCTTGAGGGGGTGTGGCTAAGAGAGGCAGAAGACACACACCCCCACCTCCCGCGGCAGGAGCGGTTTCGCGCGGAGGTATGGAGCAGACCCTCCTGGACAGAGCAGCGCCCCAGCCCCTCCTCCAGTCCCTATAAGGGGGAGGGGGGGCTTGAAACCTCCAGGAGTTGTAAGCTAAATAAACCTTTCCTCCCCTAAGCTTGTGTGTCGGGTATTTGTCCCCGCAATGACAGAAAAGTGACTAAAACAGCTAGCAAGGCTAGATCAGAAGTTCAGAAATGCCAGACCCCTATAGGTGCCATTTTTCCATAGGAGTTTTACATTCTCTTTTCTTTTGCTTCTTTTTCTTTTTTTGGAGAGAAAGTCTAGTTCTGTAGCCCAGCTTGCCCTTTACCTTATGGCAGGCCGCCTGCCTCAGCCTTCCTTTATATTCCTCCAGCCACCTGAACTGTTTATCTTTAAATCCCTTTAAATTTTTCCTTGAAGACAAGCTTACTTCGAATTCTTCATACTGTCCAAAATACAAATGCCAGTAGTGCTTCTCACTCAGAATCCTCCGCCAATAACGTTTTAAGACTAGTCTTTCCCACCACTGTCTTGCCTTCTGCGTCTGCGTTGCTGGGTGTGGTCAATGAGTAAGGCAGGCTCCATAGCACCGCTTAACTCCCTGGCCACACTGCCTGGTCCCTAGCCCAGTCCATCACATTGGTTTCCTCTCCATAAAGAGAGGCAGGCTATTGAGGGGAGCATGGAGTTACACTGCCTATGCTCAGACGCTGACGCTGCCACTTACTGGCTATGACATTAAAGAAAATTTTGGTTTTGGCCTTTTTTTGAGACAGGGTTTCACTGTGCAGTTTAGGCGAGCCTTGAGCTCACCTTATAGTCCAGGCTAGTCTAGAACTCATAGCAATCTTCCTGCCGCAGTCTTCCAAGTGCTGGGATTACAGGCGTGAGCACCACACTCAGCCAAGAAATCATTTTTGAGGTTTAAGTTTCATTCTTTTTCAAAAAAATATAGCTACATAATTTTTTTTAAAGTTAATACCACAGGGCAAGGGATGTAGCTGAGTAAGCACCTGCCTGGCGAGGTCCCAAGTTCAATCCCCAGCAAAATAATTTTTTTTTTTTTTTTGCGGAACAGGGGATAGCCCTCAGGCCCTTGCGCTTGCCAGGCAAGCACTTATTCTACTGAGCTATCTCCCCAGTCCATTAAATAAATAAATATGAATACAACAAACTTTAAATATATATGTGGTATGATTGAAAAATGCCATGAGTGTTTAAATTTGTAAAAAATATATTACACTAAAAGACACATTGCCATTTCCCTCCTCAGAATATTTTCATTCCCTTTGAACACACTCAGCTCGTGGTGTCTGGCACTTTCCAGCGCAGCTCTGGAAGTCCACTTCCACAGGTGTCCTCAGTGAACTGTCACCGCTCCCTCCACACCCTGAACTGATTTAAAACATTCACCTTTCGTGGACATTTCGACCTGCAGGAGAGCCAGGAGTCTCGCAGTGCCAGATCTGCCTGAGCAGGTCGACGGTGACGCACCAGCATGGTCTGGTTTGACAGAAATTGCCATGAATTTAAAATGTTCTTCCACATTTTAAATTCTGCTACCTCAGAACAATCATTTTGAACCTGACCGTTCAATCTTACTCAACTCCCTGCCTCTAAATGGCACACCAGACTAGCTTTTATTGGTTTTCCATGTTCAGTATGGACTTCCCCGTTCTGGAAGGTGAAGACCCGGCCCCACTCCCGCCCCGCCTGGGTTCTGCCTCACTCCTGCCTCTCCCCTTCTCTCCCTGTCTTCCATTCTGCTCGTTGCATTTTCAAGTCCACCAACTTTCTAGTATCTAGAGAGCTGTCATCAATACTGTGTACAACTACTTTGGGTCCCTCCTGTCTCAGGAGTCATTCGTGTTCCCGTTCCTTTTCTCTAATAAATTTTCCTACTCTTATTCATAAGTAAAATAAGCTAGACTTTCATGGGTAAGTATTGTATTGTCTCCT
>PVKN010001180.1:0-55783 GCA_004027915.1 Capromys pilorides | reverse complement strand
AAAGCGTACATGACATTTCTAGCTGAGTTATGAGCCTGAAAGAAGCTTCCTGGAATTATCAATGGTACAAAACAAGTTTGGATCAACCATGTTGAAGGAAAGATTGGATGATCTCTCTTATTCTCTACATAGAAAATGGTGTTCTAAGGCCACTGGCACATGGAGAGGCTAAGAATGTGCAGCCTGGGGCAGTGGCAAGGGGTAGGCACGGCTGCCGGAGGAGCAAGAGGAGGGAAGCAGAGATGAGCCTGAGCCGAGGAGGAGGAAGAGCAGACAAAGCTGATGATGTGATCGTGACGAACAAGTTGATTCCAGCTCAGTTTTTATCTCCTCTGCAAAACACTTAAGCCGCCTGCACATAAGTCATTGCTATTTTAAAAAATTAGATTTGGGGCTGTGTGATATTTGTTTTTATACTTTACAGGATCATTTTTGTAAGGTTAACTTTTTTTCCCGATAATACATAACAGTGGGTTTGAATCCATGTAAGACTTTCACAGGGCAGGGATGAGTCCAGAAAGTGTCAATGGCTACGTGACCATGCCGCTGACCAGCTCTGGACCTTGGCTTGGACTTCAGCTTTGTCTCTGTGAAATAAATTGCTGATTTTAAAAGGCACTGGGAACAAGGCTGTAATCCAGGTACACTGAAAGGCTGAAGCAAGAGGACTTCAAGTTCTAGCCCAGCCCAGAGTAAAAGAAATTCATATTCCAGTTCAATAATTCACTTAAAACATTTGAAGAAGGAGGAGAAGGAGGAAGAGGAGGAGAAAGAGAGAAGGAGGAAGGAGGAGGAGGGGGAGAAGAAGGGAAGAGGAGAAGAAGAGGAAGGGGAAAAGGAGGGAGAGAAGGTAGAGGAAGGAAAAAGAGGAGGAAGAAGAAGAGGAAGAGGAGGAGGAAGAAGAAGAAGAGGAGGAGGAGGAGCAGGAGGGGGAGGTGGAGGAGGAGGAGGAAAACAAGAAGAGGAAGGCTGAGGACATAGTTCAGTGGAGTAAGTGCCCGCCTGGCAAGCACAAGGTCCTGAGTTTAATGCCCAGTACCAAAAAAAAAAAGAGAGAGGAGAGACTCAGTTTGCCTGGCCCCTGGCAAGTGCTCTGTGACAATACAAACTTGGGTTTTTCTCAGCATAGGCAAGTTATTTATACCTGGCTAGCTAATTTTTCTTTCATTTTCCCTAAATTTTTAGTTAAGATACAATGAGTGACATAAAACGCACCCCTGTAAAGTGTGTATTGCGGTGATTTGTACCATGTTCACAAGGTTGAACAGCTATCGCCACTACCTGATTCCAGAACATTCTCATCACCCCAAAGAAACTCACCCCTATTAGCAGCCACTCCCCACTGTCTTTACTTCCTCCAGCCCCTCACACCCATCAATCTAGCTTCTATCTCCGTGGATTTGCCTATTTGGGGCATTTTACATGAACAGAATCAGTGTGTGGCTTTTCTTCTTTCACTTAGCATAACGCTTATAAGATGTATCCACATTGTAGCAGTGTCAACAGTTCATTCCTTTCGTGGCTGAATAATATTCCCTTGTATACATTTAGGTTGCTGTCACTTTTTAGCTCTTATGAATAATGCTGCTATGAGCCTCTGAGCACAGGCTTTTGTATACATGTATATTTTAAATTCTGTTGGGCATATATCCAAAATTGAAATTGTAGGGCATAACTTCATGTTTAAATTTTTGAGGAACTGCCACAGTTTCCCAGTGTAGCTGCACTATTTCACGTTCCCATCTGCAGTGGAGGAGTTCCAATTCCTCCATACCCTCGACAGCACTTAGTATTGTTGTCTTCTTTCTTATAACCATCCTGGTTGGTATAAAGTGGCTTTGAGTTGTGCTTCCTTAATAACTAATGACACTGAATATGTTTTTATGTCCAATTAGCTATTTCTATTTCTTCTTTAGATTAGCAATTCAAATCTCTTGTCCACTTAAAAATTGGTTGTCTTTTTAATTTTTTAGTTATTTTTTATTCATTTGGTTTTTGAGACAAGGTCTCGCTACACAATTCAGACTCATGGTGATCCTCCTGTCTCAGCCTCCCCAGTGCTGGGACTACAAGTGGGTGCCACCACACCTGGTTCCAGGACTGGCAAACTTGGGACCTTATGCCCGCCTGGGAGGCACTTATGCCATCCAGCTACCTGCTCAGCCCTATTTGTCTTTCTGTTGCTGTTATGAGACTATTTTGCACATTCTATATATTAGACCCTTATCACATACATGGTCAGCATTATATTTTCTCTTAAGTGTAGATTGTGTTTTCACTTTCTTTGAACACACTTCTTTTATTTTAGTGACCTCCAATTTATCTACCTTTGTCTTCTTTTTCTTCTTCGCTCCCCTCTTCCTCTTTCTCCTCCACTTCCTCTCCTCTCTACCTTCCCCCCTGCCCCTTCTCCTGGTTCTGTTTTGCCAATGGCTTTGATGTTATACCAAGAAACCAATACCTATCCAAGTTCTCAGAGTCGTACAGTTTAAATTCTGATTTGGGGGTTTGATCCACTGTGTATCTTCTTCTGTGATGTGAAGAAGAGACACCAATATATCTTTTGCATGTGGACAACCAGTTATTCCAGCATCATTGGTTGAAAAGATAGTTGTTTCCATCAAATCCTCTTGGCACCCTTGCCAAAAGTAACTGTCTGTGAATGTACAGGTTCATTTCTGGACTCTTGACTCTACTGCATTGGTCTACGTCACTGTCATACCATTTTGACTACCATAGCCTTACACCTAGCTTTGAAACCAGGAAGTGTGAGATCTCCCTATGTGTTGTTGCTATTCAAGATCTTTTTTTTTTCTACTCTGTGTCCCTCACATTTAATGAAAGCATCTTTAAGTATCTTTATCCTCATGAATTTTCAGTAGGCAATAATCTTACCTGGTACCTGATAATAACCAACCAAGGAGTTGTAAATTTAAAGCTAGTCCTTAGCTGTGTATGGTGGCACATTCCTGTAATCCTAGCTACTTGAGAGGCTGAAGTTGATTTAATTCCAGGCCATTCTGGACAATTTTGTGGGGTATTATCTCAAAAAACAAAACTAAAAGCACCAAAATAAGAAAGAAGGCTCTTGATGCAGAGAGAAAAGTAGTCATATATGAGGGGTGATAGATTTTTCAGTTTTCAATCATCTTTGATGCAACTTATACAAGATAAATGTTTTATTAACTTAGTATCATTCTGTAACAACCAAATAAATGCTATCTCCGGCATTTTTTACCCTCTCTTTTTATTTATTTATTTACTTACTTATTTTAGGGAAGGGTCAACACAGTGTTTGGGGTCTCACTGCTAGATGGGACTCATAGTGATCCACCTATTTACAGCCTCCCAAGAGCTGGGATTACAGGCATGTGTCACCACACCCAGTCTTAATTGCCATCTCAGCGTGCCCCAGGGGCGCTATCTGGCAAGCTGAGGTATTGGGCCGGCCCTACCCTCTCTTTTTAAATAGTGAGCACCCAAAGGTCCTGGCTCCTGGCCTCATGCCACCCAGGCCCAGGTCCACCTGCAGGCTGACCCACAGACAGGTGTCTGCCAATGGGCTTCAGGGCACACACAGGGAGCTGCCAAGGGTGGAAGCCTCCTCATGGGGACATCCATGAGTCTCTCACCACTCCTGGGGCCCCTGCCATCCTGCTAGGAATGGACAGGTAGCTGTGCCCAGTCACCGTCACATACCTGCAGCATGGCCTCACCATCTACCTTCCCACCTCACTGGCACAGCCTGCAGAGAGAGGCCTGGAGGCCCTGCCTTTCCCAGGCCAAACCCAAGAAGGTTGGGGTCCTATCTGGGTCCACACTGAGGCCCTAAGGCTAAGGAAGGGCCGGAGTCTAAGAGGGAGAAACGGACTCAGCGCTCACGCAGGGGTGGGGGGCTGTACGGCCACAGGAAGGGAGTAAGCAGAATGGAAAGGAGGACGCAGAGGACCACCCCACTTAATCCTCAGCAGATGTCATTTCATTTATGCAAATGAAGGATCAGAAGCACCGAGGGAAGTTAAGTGGGCATTTTATCAGCTACCAAGCAGCAAAACTGGGGTTTGTCACCCAGTCTGTCCAGATCAGCGCTTCTCTCAACTGTAGGCCCCAAGTGACATTTCGCAGTCTGTAGACTTTTTTTTGGATAATCACAACTGAGAAATGTCCTGATGACATCTAGCAGACAGAGGCCCACTGACTCTCCCGGCTTGCTCCTAGGACGCTGGGCACAACTGCCCCAGCAAGGGATCACCTGGTCCAAACGCCAACGGTGCAGGCTCTGAGCAGTCCTGATTGAGACATCTGCCTGCATCCCAAGAGCGTTCTCCACGCCAGCTCGATTTTGAGGCTCCCCATGGCCTACCTAGGGGATGGGAGTGTCCCTACCCCAGAGCCTGCGAAAAGGAGCCCCACTCCGCGCCAGCCCAGCTTAATACCAGGGTCGTGGCTCAAGCTACATAGGCTGTGGCCAGGTTCATGAGCTTCCCTCGTGATACTTCTAGGTTTGCCCCTCGTGGAGAGGAAGTCTGATCCGAGGAGGGGACACCTGCCAGCCCCTCTTCCTACTTCACAGCCCAGCCACCCTATGCTATGCGCTGCTCGGCCTGCGCCCGGTTGAGGGTTAGTTTCCCAGATCTGCCACAAGATGGCAGCACAGGCCACCGGGAATGGGGAGGCTCGGGGCTGCCTGGCGAGCATCCGGATAATGTGCCAACCTGGATCAAGGCCCAGAGGCTGGACTTGGGCCACTTTCAGAGCCCAGCGGGACCAGACCTAAGGCTTGCAAGTGCCAGGTGTGAGAACATAGGTCCAACTTGGCTTCAGAGCTCCTTTCCCTGTTTTTGCTGCCTAACCCAGCTCATCCTCTAGCTATTCCCACGCGGAGTTTCCCAAACCCAGTTCTCCCTTCCTCTCAGCCTGAACAAGTCTAGACCTGAGGGGTTAAAGGTAGAGGGACAATTATTACTTCCATTCAATGATTTAAAAACTAAGCCCAGAGAAATTGAGTAACCTGTCCGTGGGAGAGCAGGATTTGGACACAGGCAAGCTGGTTCTAGCTTTTGATCTTACTCAGTGAACGGCACTGCCTCTGCCTGCCACCGCCAGCCACTGCCACCAAAGCTCCTCTGGCATGGGGCCAAAAGCCTTCCTCTGCAGGGGAGAGGGCACATGGCCGTGCAGAAGGCTGGGGCTGCTCAGAAGTGGAGAGGGGGAAGGCTTTCAGATGCGCTGAGGGTCCGCGCGGTTGGTATTCCTGGGTAAGAGGCTGGGGCTTGCTCAGTAATTCCTCCCCCAGCCCTCCTCTCTGTTTCTAATGGAACCACCCCAACCCCCGTTCTGTGTTGGTCTCTTAGTTTTTTCTGGGCTTTCTGCAAATGCCAGCCTTCTCACAGTGTGAAAGGGAAGTGACAGAAGGGACTTTCATGTCCTGCTTAGGATACAGAAGGGAGGGGCATTCCTTGGGGCCTGGGCTGGATGGTGTCACCAGGGATCTAAGTGAGAATCCTAAAGTGGAACACCCGAGGTCATCTTGGGACAGTTTCCTGTCCTGCTGGGGAGGTCTTCTGCCTATCTTCTCTGCTCTTCCTCTCTGAAGGACTGATGGCTACCCTTCCCCATTCCAACCTGGGGTGACTCTTCCTCTAGCACACCCCCCAGGGCCAGGCCTAATCAAAGCTCCCAGTGACCCAGCCTGCCCAGGAGTACAAGCCTTTTATCTCCACAGATCCCACTGTGGCTTCCTCCATTAGGACTCCACCTGGGGCAATTCCCAAGTGGGGCTCCGGGCCGACCCCTGTGAGAACCTTAACTCTGCCTCTGTTGGGGAGTACTGACCTCTGTCTGCAGCACTGGAATTCTAGAGTTCCATCTCCTTTCCTGGCCCTTTTAAAACCATCTAGACCTTGGGGGCGGAGAAGCAAACCAGAAGCCCCAGTTGGGGTAAGGATCCTTTTTATAGACATGAGATGACCTTTGATAGGAAAGAGGGGGCATTCTGGGGACCTGGGGCTGCCACTGCAGGAGGTGTCCTGGGAAGAGGGGCAGGACATCTGGCAGGAAGGAAGGGAAGGCCTGGAGAGGCCTCTCCCCTGCCCCCCTGTCTTGATTTCTCCCAGCTGGAGTGGGCAGTGCCCATCTCTCTCTGCCCATCTCTTTCTTTTGCTCCTTGGGTCTCTGTTTCTGTGTTTGTCATGTCCTGGGGCTATGGTGGAGCTTTCTGAGATCCAGGGTCCTGGAGATCTGAATAGGAGCCAGGTAGAGTTGCATCAGGCTGTGCCACCTCATACATGGGTGATGGTGGGCCTCTCTGCCATCCAAGGACACTGAAATACACTCAGCTCTGCCTTACTCTGGGGCTGAAGGGGAAATAGCTTCAATTCAGAGGAATAATGCCGACAACCATCACTGCAGGAGAAGGTGCCATCTTGACCCTAGACTCCAGCCCTCTCTTTGTCTCTGCCTATATCTGCCTGTTTCTGACTTAACTGTGCCACTCTCCCCTCTTGGCTTTCATCACTCCTCAATCCTGGCCCTGCCCTTGCCCTTCTACACCGCCCCACCCGCAGCCTTTCCAGACCACACGCTGGTTCTGATATGGCTGTAATGGGATTCCCCTGGCCAAGAGAAAAGAGATGTCTATGGCACGGCTTTTTTTCTCAGACCCCTGGCCGTGTTTGTGGGTCAGCATAGATCTAGGGACAGCTGTTTGCACAGTGAGCAAGTGCCAACAGGTAAATAAGAGCCTTGTATTTTTCTTAATTAAATCGTCCTTTGACTAGGCGTCCTGTGTTCGATTGGGCTGGGATCAATAAGCTTCTTTTCCAGCCCAGCTGTCCCTGGAGCCAGGCCTGACCTCTCCAGTCCTGCCCAGTCCCACCTGCCCGCTCCCCCCACCCCCCCAAAAAAGACAATCTATCTGTGGCAGGGACTGGGTTTGATTCGCCCTTTGTGCGCTTGTGCCTAGGACAGAGCTTGGAACAAGAAAGAATTATAAGAATGATTGCTCAACTAAGTAAATTGAGTCAGGAGCTGAAAAAGCGCGGACCAGGAAGGCTTTGAGGTGGAACTAGCAGGCTCACCCCCAAGACCAGCCGTGAAGCTGTAGGAGGCACAGCAAGCAACTGCGGGGGTTGGGGGGTCGTCAAGGTCAGCGAGTCTGGGAGCAGTTGCTCTCCATTTCTTAAGGGGTCCCCCCCCACTTAGGGACCGAAGGTTAGGATAGGAGAGTCAGTGAGCTGGATCCGTGTCAGAGTCCTGCTGCACTCCCAGGACACTAGGTCACTAGTCTGGAGTTAGCAAGTGGGAGGGGCGAAAGGAGTTACTGGGGGCCCAGGGTTTGTAGTTAATGGAGCTAAGACAGGTGCGAAGGGTGTTATTTTTGGAGTCCATGCAAGAGGGTACCTCTGGGAGAACCAAGGGGGTTCCATGGCCAGGTCGGCCCGAGGTGGTTCCTAGGAGCGGTCAGTACTAGTCGAGTTCAAGGCGACGGGAATATTCCGTCTCCCCGGGGGATATAATGCTCCCCAGTTTGGAAGGAGAGGGGCGTGTGCGACGCCCTCCTCACCTCAGTGTGACCCGGGGGCACGGGCCCAGACGTCTCTCGGAGCCCCCGCCCGCCGAGAGGCGCTACCGGAGGGCGGAGCGTCGGCGGGTCCCCTGGGAGCCTCGGCAGCAGGCGGGGCGGGCGCCCCCAGCGCCCGGGTGGAGGGAGGCCGGGTTGGGCGCCGGGCAGCGAAGGGGGCGCGGAAGCAGGGCTTTTTAGGACCCAGCGCGGCGCCTCCCTCCGGGGGCGAGTGCGGCTGCGCGCGCCGTGTGCCCGTGTCCGGAGCGCGGCGGGCTGGACGCGGACCGCGCGGGCGAGGAGCGAGCAGCGGCGACAGCAGCCAGGGCCGCAGCAGCGTTGCGGAGCAGCCGCCCCGCGCCTCGCCTCCCCGGCCTCGCCGGCCTCCGTGCCGCGCCCGGCCCCGCCACCCCCGCCTCCCGGGCCGGAGCACCGCAGCCTCGTAGCCTCGGCCAGGAGCGCCGCCCGCCTCCCAGCAGCAGGAGCGGAGCGCGGGGCGGAGAGGCTCCGGAGCCGGTGCCCGGAGGCCCGCAGCCCAGCCCGCGGAGCCCGCGCCGCCCGGCGCCGCTCGCTCGCAGCCGCCGGGAGCTGTCCCTTCAGCACCGCCGCGGAAGCCGCGTCCGGGCGCGAGCCGCAGAGCCGGATCCAGCCGTGCGCCCCGCGCCGCGCTGCGCGCCAGCCCCGCGAGCAGCACCCGCGCCCTGCCCGGGGGACCCGCCATCTCCTCCGGGAGGCGGGGAGAAGGAGCGCGGAGGGCGGGCGGGCGGGCGGGCTCGCAGCCGCCCAGGGAGCAGGCAGCCAGGCCGGGACGAGGACGGGGCCGGAGCCCGCCCTGCACCCGCGCCGCAGCCGGCCGCGCAGGGAGGAAGCAGCCAGCGTCCGTCTCCCCCGCGCGGAGAGCGCTCCGCGGCGACCCCCGCGAGTTCAGTGCGAATCCCCGGCCCCCTTCCCGTCCTCCCGCGGCGAGGCCAGTCTAGCAGCCCAGCCCGCAGCCGCCGACCTTCCCCGCAAACGCTTTGTGTCGATCTCTCCATTTTCCCGCGGAGATGGTAATGGGAGCCCGGCCCCCCCACCCTCGCTCCCCTCCTCCCCGGGCTCGCCGCTGAGCGCCGCCCCGCTCCCGCGCTCTCCCCGCTCCTGCCTCCTCCCTTCTCTCTCCCGCTCCTCTCCTCCCCTGCCTCCTCCACAGCCAGACCGGCTCCCTCCCACAGCTGGCGCCTAGAGACCCCCGGGAGCCCGCTCACACTCCCCTGGACCAGCACGCGACCCGCAGCGCCCCGGCCGGCCTAAGTCGCGCGTGGAGGTGGCCCGCGCCGCGGTCCTCTGTCCCCCCGACGGCTGGGGGGGACGGGGGAGGAGGCTGCGCGCCCCCTCCCCGGCGCCGACTCCCCCTGGCGGCCGCTCCCATGGGTGTCGCTGGGCCGCGCCATGCCTAAGGGGGCGCCGCGATGGGCCAAGGGGACGAGAGCGAGCGCATCGTGATCAACGTGGGCGGCACGCGCCACCAGACGTACCGCTCGACGCTGCGCACGCTGCCCGGCACGCGGCTCGCCTGGCTGGCCGAGCCCGATGCCCACAGTCACTTCGACTATGACCCGCGCGCCGACGAGTTTTTCTTCGACCGCCACCCGGGCGTCTTCGCGCACATCCTAAACTACTACCGCACGGGCAAGCTGCACTGCCCGGCCGACGTGTGCGGACCGCTCTACGAGGAGGAGCTGGCCTTCTGGGGCATCGACGAGACCGACGTGGAGCCCTGCTGCTGGATGACGTACCGCCAGCACCGCGACGCCGAGGAGGCGCTTGACAGCTTCGGGGGCGCCCCCCTGGACAACAGCGCGGACGACGCGGACGCCGAAGGCCCGGGCGACTCGGGCGACGGCGAGGACGAGCTGGAGATGACCAAGCGCCTGGCGCTCAGTGACTCCCCGGATGGCCGGCCCGGCGGCTTCTGGCGCCGCTGGCAGCCGCGCATCTGGGCCCTCTTCGAGGACCCCTACTCATCCCGCTATGCGCGGGTAAGTGACGGCTGACTGTCTCCAAAGATGGGTCGAGCAAGGTAGCGGCCTCGTCCTGCAGTGGTCAGGGTTGGGCCGGAAAAGTGGCGGTAGGGAGTTCAGAGCTGAAGGAGAATGCGTGGAGAGGGCGACTTTGCCAGGCGACTGGCTCCGTGTGTATAGGACTCGGCGGCTGCATGGCTGCGTTTTAATATGTATGAGTGAGTATGAATGGGTGTGTTTATGTGTATCGTAGAGTGTGTGTGTGTGTGTGTGTGTGCATATTTATGTAAGCGTGGTGGTGTATATTTGGGTGGGATTGAGTGAGCGTGTGTGTATGAGTGTGCATGAGCGCCTGTTCGTGCACATTGTGTCTTTGCAGATGCACACTGGGAAGGTGTGAACTGCCCTCTGGCATGGGAGAGAAGTGGGGAGATTTTCCTCCTTCCCAGGTAAGGGGGCATCTGGAGCCAGCAATGGTCCAGGAAGAGAGCCTCTGGCCTGCCTGGCAGCTGGAAACAGGCCAGTCCCTCTCTAGGGACCACCTCAGTCCCAGGAACCTTCCTGAATGATTCATAGCTTGGAAGTTGGTATAGGGCTGGACTTCTGGGCAGAGGCATGGTGATGGCCCAAAGACCTGTTCCTGAGAGCAGAGCTTACTTTCCTGGAAGGAGTGAGAAGGGGTGCAGGGGTTCATGGGCTTCTGCCTGTTTTCTCTGGCACTGGTCAAAGTGGGAACGTAGAGGGGAGCCTTGAGGAAGTCCTGAAAAGATAAGGTGTGTGAGGTGGGTGTGTCTTCAGCACCACTCCCCTTTAGTGACAGCAGATGGTTGCCAGGGAGAAGGACACCCTGCTGCTGACCTTGGCCCCTCAGATGGCCTCTCTGGATGAGTGTTCTGATCTGTGAAATGAGGAGGGGATCTGGTGGACTCTCAGGGTCTTTGCTGCTGGACAGTCAGTCACAGAGGCCAAAAAAGCTAGCAGTGAGCTATCCTGGAAGAGATGCCCTGGCCTTCTGGGACTCTGTCCTCAGAGTCCTGCTGAGAGCCAAAGCCTGAGAGGGAGGGACAGAATTGAAAGCCAAACCCCTCCCCCATCTGTGAGCCACCCCCTACCTCCTCCCAGGCAAAACCCTGCCTCTGCCCTGCTTTACTGCTCCACATCCCTGCCCTACTGGCCCCAGGAGCCTCAGCCTGAGCCAGGGGGTGGACCTGGGGAGGATCAGTGGCCTAATGGCACTTGGAGACCCTGAGGTATTCAAGGGCAGAAGAGGGCTGTATAGTCAGAGACCTGGCAGATTTGTTACTAAGATTTAAAAAAAAAAAAAAAAAAAAAAAAAAAGTAGGGTGTTGAGGGAGGGGCCAGGTCAGAATCTTCTACCTTGAAGTCTAGAACAGGTGTGTGCATGTGGGGGTGGGGAGAGAGAGAACACATCTGGCCTGTCACCATGCCCAAGGTCACCTAGAAAGTCGAAGGCCAAGCAGGACTTGAATCCAACTCTCCTGGGGCCCTGTCCTTCCAGGAGTCAGCAGTCAGCCTTTGGCTCTCTGCCAGTCTCATGGGGAGAGAAACACTCCGAGGTCTCCCCTTCTATCCCTTCCCTGACAGAGGCCACCATAGCTAGAGGATTATGTAATTGGAGGCTGTGCTGAGCATGGGGAGGGGCCAGAGCAGGGGACTGAGAGGCTGAAGTGGCCTGTGCTGAGGAGGGTGCAGGGTGCAGGTGGGGCAGGCGGGGCTGGAGGAGCTGCCCTCCAGCCACCTTTGACCTTGGGCAGCTTTGCCTTCTTCATGGCTCCTGGAAGCATGGGGTAGGCCCTACTTCAGGCGAGTCTCAGCCTTGCAGCCCCCGGAGAAGCTGGCCCTCCACTGACTGCTTTTCTTATGCTCAGCTTTAGGACTCTGATGGGGTCCTCAAGTTTCAGGGCAGGCAGAGATCAGTGGGACATGTTGCAGCCCCTCACCTGTCCATCTCCTCCCTGTGCACTGTCCGAGTGTGAGGTGGCCTTCATGCAGTGGACACAAATAGGCCACGTAGTCCATCTTGAGGTCTTGCTGGTGGACAAAATCACACTAAAAAGTGTTTTCAAGTCTCTCAAGTGGAGGCACATCGAGTCCAGACTAGCACATGATGGGGTAGGAGGTTGTCCTGCGATGCAGGCCAGCGAGCGTGTCTTTCTCAGCCTGTCTGTGCTTTCTTTCCCTGTCCCCTCACAGAAAGGCTGTGGTCCCCTCTCACTGCACTCTCATGGGTAATCCAGGAGGGCACTACGCTGGCAGAGACGGAGCTGCCCAAGGGGACCCAGGGCCTGAGGGCAGAGCTGGGGTTAGAACCCGGCTCCCACAGCCGCCAGCCTAGCTGCATTGCAGCTGCCTCCCGCAGCTCTGCGCAAAGACCAGGCTGCCCGCCCTCCTCCTCCTCTCCATCTTTGCTCTGCTGCTGCCTGCCGGCACCTTTGTTTACCCCTCCCTCCCCACAGCTCAAAGCGTCCTCAGATTGGTGGGCTGGGATTTCAATTTTCATTTGAGATTCTAGAGCAGAACCTCGTATGTGTGTGACAGCGCATGCATGTGTGAAAGAAAAGCTGTATGTGTGTGAGACAGAATCTGTTTTAAGAGATTCTGTGTGGGAATGAGAGACTGTACATATGTGTGAGAATGAAAGTATACAAGTGAAACTCTAGGTGCACACACACGTGTGTGTGTGCATGCATGTATGTGTGTGTCTAAGAGATGATTTGGGAGAGCATATGTACATAAGAGACTACATGTGTAAGAGATGCTGTGTGAGACCCAACGTGTGTCTTGAGTATATCACTGTATGTAGAAGTGTGAAAGTGTTTATATGAAGCATTGAATATGCCTTTGTGTATGAGGCAGTGTGCACAAGACCATCTGTGCTGGCGCAGAGTGTCCTGGGTGTGACAGACTGTGTGTGTGTGTGTGTGTGTGTGTGTGAAAGAGAGAGAGAGAGAGAGAGAGAGAGAGAGAGAGAGAGAGATTGAGAGAGAGAGAGACCCAGAGACCCTGTGTGGCCTGGGTGTGGTGTACCTGGAGAGAGTAACACTCTAGGCAGCTTCTGAGTCCTCTGTCTCCAAGGACTCTTGCATGGCCTCCTAAGGGCAGCTTCCAGCTTCCATAGATGTCATTCTAGGCCTGGCCAGTTGTTGCATGAACCTGTTGGTGTTGCCTATCCCTGAGAAGCTGCCACCACCCAGGACATGGTGTTGGCTTGGACAGTAGGGGCTAGGGGCTACATGGTTGAGGCAGAAAGTCCCATTGGAGGGGTGACAGTTCTAGCTCAAGTGATCAGGTCCCCAGTGCTTGTTCTCCTAGACACCAGCCTGAGGAATTGAGAGGGGATGAAGGGAACCGGGACAAGATGAACCCCATGTGTATTCCAGGGTGTGGATGGTATCCTGACATGCAAGATAAGGGTTATGGTGATGGTAGGTGGTATAGGAGAAAGGGGCTGCTTGGCCCCTGGAATAGGAGCTGTCCCAAAAGAGGTCATACTGGGGTAGTCATGGAGGTGCCAGCAGGAGTTGCCCAGGCAGAAAGCAGGCACTGGCAGTCCTCACAAAGTAACAGGGGAATCAGAGCAGGTGTGCTGGAGCAGCTGCCTTGAAATCTGCCCTCTTCCTCGGTGGCCAGGTCAGGTCTGAGGCCCTTGGCTTGGGTCTCTGATTTGTATGTTGCCACAGTAGCACTGAGCTGTGTGAGATCAAAGCCAATGGCATCCCAAGGCTACAGGCCAGAGAGGGTACCTGTGTGTGGTGACTTCTGTCTGCCACGGTCATTTGACCTACCACAACAAAGAAGTGCCAGTGGTCTCCAAGTCGGGCAAGCCCCACCTCAATCCACTCCACTGCCCATATCCCCCGTGGCCTCTAGTCTCATGTCTGTCTCTGCTTTGTCTCTTACTGTTTGGGACCTGATGCAGTGCTGATGCCCTAACCCCTGTCTCTGGAAAGGAAATTTACCTGGTGGCCACAGTTCAGAGCCCAGCCACGGTCTCACCTGACACAAGGCTCACAGAGTCCTGTTGTGGCATTCAGTGAGATAGGGATAGGGCTCTCATCAGGGACTTCCAGGGCAGCTTGTTCCTCAGCTCAGGGGCCACCAGGCCAGACCCACCTTCAGTTATACTAACATGTGAAGGAGACCCATGAACGTGGAGCAGGAACTGTGGCCTCCACCCCAGTTACCCCAAGGGCATTACCTCCCCTCTTCCCATTCTTCCTCCAAGGATGAAAATCAGAGACCAAACACCCTCTGCCCACAAGGCTTGATGTAGATTCACAGAAGTGATCACAGGTGGCCACAAGCACACAGCAGAAGCTCATGCTGATTCTGGTGGGTTGGGTCATCATTCTACCTTGTGACCACCTCTGGACTCCTTATTCCCTTCACATCCATCTCCCCCACCCTGCCTCAAGGCCTCCAGCCTGCAGCTTTCTGATTGCTTGCCCACCTTCAGCCTATGCCCTCCCTATGCCATTTCCACTTGGCAAGCACAGGGATCTTTTCCACTAGCAAATCTTTCAGGTTCCCACCTTGCCTGTGGAAGACCCTTCAGCACTCCCCAGGCCCATGCTGTGGCCTGTGAGGCTCTGCCTGTTTTTCTAGTCCCTGCCTCCGCTCCAAGCTCTCAAGCTCCAGCCACCTGCTGGTTTCCATTTCCTGCAGGCAGCAGGTTCCTCTGCCCCATGTCCTTCCCTTGGAGCACTTTTCCCTACCCTCACCCTTCTTTTTCCTTTCTCTGTAGGCTCTTCATGGAGCTCACCTGTAGTGCGAAGGGTCAGAACCAGGGTCCTTCCCTTCAGAGCAGCTGTGTTGTGACAAAAATGTTCCTGTGTAGCCTCCCTTGATTTGGGTTGTGTCCCCTTCCAGACTGCGAGCTGCTTGCATACTTGACATGAGAGCTCTTGTTATGACTGGGGAGGCAGGGAAGGACCAGAGATGAATGCTTTGCTCGGTCACGCATGAGTGAGTGGGGTAGCTGGAGGCCGCTTCAGAAACCTGTATGCTAACCCCAGGCTCAGTGGGTGTTTGGGGTGAGCCTGGTAGGACGTTTGGAATCTGAGGCCTTGGGGCAGGCATCTGCTCAGGAGGTCTGGTATCTGCTGGGAGCTTCAGAGGGTACTGGCTTGAGTCTCTCAGGGAGGGAGGGATGTGGATCAACTCAGAGATGGGGACCTCATGCTTCCCACAACAGCTGAATATAGTGCCTTGGGCTATTCTGAGAGGTCTCGTGACCAGAGGATTCACTCTGGACCAAAAGGTCAGGACCTTGAGCTGTGGACTCCTGTCAGCTCCTGGGCCAGTCTGGCCACTACCCCAGTCCTAGCTCCCATCCCAGGAGGAGGCTCAGAAAGAAAGAAGGGCCTGGGGATCCAGGGATAGTTGGCTGCCCAGCCTTTGTGCAGGGAAGCCACTTGGGTGGGAGGAACCACTATCCGTGTGCCCAAGCTTTTAGGGTGGAAGGTGCTCCAGGCCACCTCCAGTCACTGCTCTTACAGAGAAGGGTTTTTAATGCTATTCATAAAAGCATGGCAGGCAGATTTTATCCAGGGCCATCATGATGGGCATGAGGACCACTGCAATGGGGTCTTACAGCTGGGAGAGAGATTATATTTAACTCCGAATACAGCAGGGGCAAGTGAGAACCCATAGCTAAGGAGCAGGGTGGCCTCAGTCCATGGAAAATTGCCATCAGGAAAGAGAGGGACAAGGGGGTTGTGGCTGCCATAAGCTGCCAGGGTTCCTGCAGAAGCCACCCTGAGGTGGTCAGACATCACCCAGGAATGGCGAAAGAGCCTGATCAGAAGTGGAAGGCGATCTGATATCAAAGATGGGAGTTCTGGCTAACGTGATTTAATAAGACTTTTTTCTAGACCTGCATTGTATAGGAAATGTCCAGATGGGCCCAAGGGGAAGTTCAGAAACCTCACAATCCATGCCTCTTAGCCCAGGGCTTGGTCACCTGCATTCTTTTGGCTCTCAGCTTAAAAAAGATTAATAAATAGACTGCACCTGGCCATGCTATTTCCCTTTTGCCACCACGGTTTTCCTCCTGAGGAGTAGAATAAACCATTGCCTGGCCTCCTAAGACCAACTCGGATGGTGAAACCCTCATCAACTGAGTCTTGTCACACAGCACCACAAACCGGATTTTTCAGAACACCCCTCCTTTCTTCAATCATAACACTAATGGCTACTCATCACTGAAGTACTTGCTCCGTATCAGACACTGTCTCAGGGGCTTGGTTTACCCCTGCTCACCAGGCTCCAGCAGGACTGGGTTATTGTTATCAGATCAATGTCACAGCAAGGCTGTTCTGGCTCAGAGGGGTGAAGTAACTTGTCCAGGGTCCTTTAAAACCTGAGTGGTGCCACCTGCACTCCCACACAGGGCCCTGAAGCTGTGCGTGGCCACCACACCCCAGGGGAGGTGGGGTCTGCAGCCTGCCTAGCACAAGCTTGCATTTCCATCTGGCTCCCTCTACCCCACGTGCACTCCCAACAGCCTGCGCAAGGATCCTGCTCCGCCAATTCCAGCCCTGGGTGAGGGTAGGTGAGGGTTGTGTCTGGCCAGGTGAAGGGACTGCTGCCTCCCACCCCATCTGTACGGGTCCAGGCTGGCAGGAAGCGACAGAGCGACTGGAGATGATCAGAAGTCATCTCGTGTGAGGCGATGCACGAAGGAATGCTGGCTGCTCCTCAGCTCAGCATTTGAGGCCTTCTGCTCTGGCCGCTGGGCATCTCTCCTGCTAGTCACTTCTGCCAGACTCCTCCCTGGCCTCCTGGCTTTCACCTCTCATTTTAGCCTCTGGGTCCTTGCTCATCTATTTCCAGCATCCTCTCTGTTTTTTGTGAACGTGCCATCCATCCTTCTAGGCCTCACCACTTACACATTCTGGGTCTGCCCTTGCTGACCCCTTCCTTTAGGGCTGAGCTCTCTGGGCTGGGCTCCAAGTCACCCAGCCAACTTGATTCAAGCTGGAAGTCCATGGGTTGGCTCTGGAGGGCGGAGGCTGGATCAGGCAGACTCAAGATCAGGGACTGGCACAGATGTGTGATGCCCCTGTTGTGGGCATCAGCATGCCCTAGAGGCAGCAGCATCCCCACCTGTAGTACATAGCAGGCTCTGTAAACAACCACACCCCCTCCCAGCTGGGACACCTGAGAGTCCCAGCACTTTGGGCTTCTGTTTCCCAGAAGAGCTGGAAGGACCAATGCATCCACTCCTTCCGCACTGGTCAAGCTGCTCCCCAGGACATAGAGAGAGCAAGGGTCCTGGTATAGCATCTGAGGGGAGGGGTCACAGGATGGAAAATTTTCTGGCGATAACCAGAAACCAGCAGGTTGCCAAAGCAACCCACCAGGGTTGTGGCTGAACCCAGGTGGGGGTAGTCAGACGTCAGCTGGGGATGGTGGAGGAATCTGATCAGATATGGAAGGCGATCCCATGTCAGAGATGGAAGTTTGGCTAGGATGAACTCACAAGGTTCTCTCACTGGTGCTGCATTTCACAGGAAATGCACAGATGGACCTAGGGCACTGATGGCAAAGCTTGCAGAGCTTTCAGTGATAACAGCCAGCCTTCTGTGGCACGCACTGGCCTACGGGAAAGTCCAGAAGCCTGAAGAGCTTCTCCTCCATTCATCCAGTGTTCCTCAATCTGTGCTCATTCATTCATTCATTCATTCAAGGTACAGTGATAACACCCCAACCTGATCATCTGGGAAGCACAGACCTGGAGTACCACCTCTTCAAGGTGTGCTTTCTCTGGCCTAGTAAACAGTACCTGTCACCCTCTTCTGCAAGCCCCTTTCCTGGCTGGCAGATCTCAGGGAGCTGCAGGGCTCCACTCAGGGCCTCCTGTGCCAGGCTGCAGGGGCACTGTAGAGAGGGCCCTGGGAGTGGGTGCTATGCGACATGGTGCCAGTTCTGGGGCACTGGTGTTGGCATTGGCTGTCCTCGGGGCTGTGCAAGCAGTTTCCAGAAGGCTCCCACCTGTAGTGGACTCTTGGATCCACCTTGGGCACTTCACGAAGCCCGGTCTCCCCCTGTCCTGGGAGCATTTGTTTCCCAGCTCTGTGCACTCCCAGGCAACGCTGATGCTGTGATGGAGACTCGTGGCAGTGGGCCCAGGGCACGTCGGCTCCTGCCACTCGCCATGTGGCCCTCTGACCACCAGCATCATCAGTCAGGCTTATTAGAAATGAAGGGTTTCAGGCCCAGCCCAAACCCCCTGACTCATAATCTGCATTTTCACAAGCTCCCAGATGATTCATGAGCATTTGGGTCTGAGAAGTGCTGATGCAAGCCGTGGTTCCCAGCCGAGGCAAAACATCAGGATGCAGAGAGGGCTGGATGAGTGCATGCGGCTGGCAGGGCCGCAGGGATGATTCTCATCTCCATGTAGCCAAGCTTGGTGGCAGAGTGACAGGACCCTGGAGGAAGGCTGTGGGTCAGTGAATGGTCAGGCTTCATTCAGCAACACAGATCCAAAGCCCTGGGGGCCATTCCCAGCTCTTTCTCTGACACATCAGCACATCCTGCCATCCTCAGGGTTAGCACATACCCGGAATCCCACTGCATCGCATCTCTACCACTGTGCTCCCTTCATCTCCTGCCCCTGGATCATTGCTGAGGCCCGGCTGCCATCCTCAGCCCCTTCTGCACAGGGCCTCCAGGGTCAGGCCAGGTCAGCCATCTGCCTGTTTCACCCTGGCTTCTGGTCTCCCTCTAACCCTAGAGCAGGGTGCAACAGAAAGCAGTGCTGCACAGATACTGATTGGAAAGATGACACTGCAGGGTGGGGTTTGAGACTGGGGTCAGATCTGAGCCCCTCCCTGGCAGTCTCCTCCTCCGTGACCGCACCTAGGTGGGAACTGGAGCAGTGAGTGCGGAGCAGGAAATGGTGGGGAAGCACTAAGACCTCTGAGGTGCTGAAGAGCCCCCCTGCTATGGTCCCCAACCAGGGCCTGGTGCAGGTCTTCACATTCAGCCCCTGCCAAATCTCTAAACTCTTGTTCCACATTGTGTGAGCCCCACCTGGCAACCAGAGCTTGGAGACCCAGGCGCTATCTTCTAAAACCAAAATTCAGAGGTTCCCAAGCCACCCTCAGCACAGCCTGAACTCTAAGTCCAACTGCTCCAGGACTCGTGCTGAAAACCAGCCTGGCCTTTGCTTCCTTCTGTGTCCCCATCTCCCTCCCTGTCCCCTCCCGCTGTCCTCTTTCCTCTGTCAGGGTTTGTGGAAGTGCTGGGTATTAGTCACTGGCTTTCAGAGCAGAAGCTTCTTCTGGAAGTTCTAGGATGTCTTTTGTCCCACATGTCCTACTTGGAGCCCCAGTTACGTGATTGGAACAGGCATGCGTGGGCTTCACCCCTCCCACCACTTGCCACTGCCTCCTGGCCACTTGACCTTGGCAGTGTGACCCAGAGCTCCTTTCCCTCCTAAGAGTAGGGCCTCTTGAGCCAAGAGGCCTTGGAGTCCCAGCTATCACGGTCCAGCTGTGTGACCTTGGACAAGTTCTCTAACCCTTCTGTGCCTCAAGAGAAGGATATTAATAGCACTTGACTTACAGGGAAATTGGGAGGAGTAAACGTGTTAAGCACTTAGCCTAGAACCCAGAACATAGTAAGTGCTTAATTATTGTGCATTCCATTATCTTCTTTTCAGGAGCTCTTGGCTCCAGAAGACCTAAACCTTCAACTGTTCTTCACCTGATTCCTCTTCCAGCTCCTGGCTCTCCTCACAGATACTTCCAGGGGTCACCTCCCCAAACTGGGCCTAGGAACCCCACTTCCAGAGGATAGTCTGATTTCCTGGGAGACAGGCCTGGAATCTCTCTGGCTTCTGCCAGAAATGTTCTGGGTATCACAGGCCATTTGTAGCCCCTGTGCCTCAGTCTCCCCACCTGCTATAATGGGACATTCTTCCCTGGTCTTCTTGTTTCCCCTGAGAGAGAGAGAAGGGATGACAGAACTTCCACCTTCTGGGGGAGGGGAGGGAGGGCTGCTGACATCAGACTCTGGCCAAGGGCCAAGCACAGGGACCTGAGAAGCTGGCAAGTGGACCAGTGTGCTGGGGCTGGTGGCAGGGTCCATGTGACCCGGCTCAGGACACTGCAAGGGAAGTGGCGGAAGCCAGGGTTGGGCAGACCCCTGAACTTCCACTGGTGCCCATGGCAGTGCCCCCTCTTTGCCTGGGCTACCCCACCAGGTCAATGCCAGGCAGGGTGGGGCAGACTAATATTAGCCAGGGCAGCCCAGACAGTGGAGCACGGGGCCTCCACAGACGCCTGTGCCCAGGCTCAGACGCAGCATGGCCTGGGCAGTAGCAGCCAAATGAAGGTTTCTCAAGGTTGCGCAGGGCCTCAGATGCCCTTTCCGCCCTGATGCTCCCTACCCAGGCTCTCCTCCTGCTGATGGCCTGCCAGCCTGGCTCTCACAGTGTCCCTGCTCCCCCTCCTTCTCCTTCTCCATGGCAGCACAGGAAGGGGCTCTTCTCTTGCACCCCTGTGTACACAGATAACTAGTTTGAGAGGAGGATGGTGGTGCATGCTTATAATTCCAGCACTAAGGAAGCTGAAGCAGGAAGATCTAAGTTCAAGTCCCATGAGGGAAGCTTAGCAAGATCCTGTCTCAAAATTTAAGAAATTGAGTAAATGTTGTGTATATTACTTAGTGGTAGGGTGATCCTGGGTTCAACCCCCAGTACCACAAAAAAAAAAAAAAAAAAAAAAAGGCATATCTGTGAGTAGTGTTCCTGCAAGGGCAGCTATTAACACTTATTCATTCATCCAACAGATATTTATGAGCATCTACTATGTGCTAGACCTACTATGTGCTAGGACCTACTATGTGGCAGGCACTGCTCTACAAGGTGAGACTAGAGCCAGGAATGAAGCAGGTGGCAGTCTCTGCCCTCGAGTCCTGTGCAGTGCGGGGAGAAAAAGAAAGTGTGTTCGGTGATGAGTGCCCTGGGGTCTGTCGCAGAAGGCAGGAACTGGCAGTGCTGGAGGCAGCCCTTTTAACCAGTGTGCCAGGGAGGAACGTACAATGAGTGAAGCATCTGGTTTCAGGGCATGGGGGAGTTCTCAGAGCCACTGGGGGGTCTGCCTTGCTGGCCTGGTTCCTGTGATCTCCCAGCACATGGTAGCCCAGAGCATGGCTGGGTCTGGGTGGTGGTGCCCTCGGCTGCCCTCCTGCAGTCATAGTCACCTCGAGGGCCAGGACCCCGCTGTGGCATTGCAGAGAATCACAAGTTCAAGCCCATAGGGAGCAACTTGTGGAGGCCTTGTCTCAAATGTATAGCTCAGTGTGAAAGTCCCGGGTTCAATTCCCTCACCCCATGTTTTAGATCATCTGGCATTGCCGCAGGACACTGTGGATGTCACCTCACTGGGCCTCAAAGGCTCCGAGAACTTGAAGTCTATGTCTGCCGAGAGGGCTGGTGTACCTGCTGGGGCCCAGGCCTGCATGGTGGTTCCCTGTGGACTTTCTCCGCCCAGTGGGTGGTACAGTGGCTCCCTTGCACTTTGTCACCGCCACAGGGTGATGCACACGGCCACCCCCCAGGGCCATGTCTTATCACATAGAGATTAATTTTTTATGTGCAACCCAGGGGCTCTCTGAGCAACTATGCAGAACATGGTCACCTGCATGGTGGCTGGGAGCCAGCTAGAGCTGGCAGTCATCGCATAGAGGTCAGCCTGTCACCAGCTTCCCCTGTGTCACCATAGATGCTCCTGACTCAGCCCCCATGAACTTGGGGCATGGCCCCTGAATTTCTGAGCCTTCGTTCCCTAATCTACAAAGTGGACATAATGGTAACTTCTCAGAGAGGTTGGAGAATCCAGCAACCCTGAAGCAGAAAGGCGATCTGAGGAAAGAAATTGGTTCTGTGTCAGGGAAGAGACCACAGTGTCAAGGACAGGGGAAGTATGGGGTGAGGGCTAGGCAGAGGGGACAGCACAGGTCTATGGACCTGGCCAGGACTGGGTTGCAGGCTCCTCCTGCCTTGGGATGGAATCTGGCAAGTGACACCTAACTGCACCCGATCGCTCTTCCTGTGTGACCTGGGGTGACCCTGTGTGCTTCTCAGCAGGGTGCATCTGCAAGGGACAAAGCCTCACACAGTGCCTGGCTCTGGGGCTCCTTCCTGTGGGCAGGATCTGGCTGCCTCGAACACCACTGTCACCTGTCCTTGGTGCAGATGTCCAGCGAGCTCTGGCTGAGGCCCAGAGACAGGAGGAGGTCATTAAGAGCCTCACCTGGTGGCTTCTCAGACTCAAGGCCACAAACCACCATCACCAATGATAAATTTAGTGGCACGAAGGTCAGAAATGCCAGGTGCTAGATTCCCATCTGAGCAGCAGGCATTGTGTCTCCTGAGGCCCGGCTGTCACCAGCAGATATTTTTTTCCTGTCTGCTGCTCTGGGGATTTGAGTTCAAGCCTCAGAGTTAGGAATCATGGGGCTTGCACTAACTGGCCATGGTTTTAGGGGTTCTAGGCCTGCCCAGCACTGGTTGAATGAATCTTGGAACAGAACCTATGCATCCTGATTTTGCAGACCCCACCTGGGCCTCTGGGCCCCCTAGCCTTTCCCAGCATCCTCTGGCTCCCCTAAATGCCTTTGTGGGTTCTGCTTCAGGGCCAGAGGGCTCTCCCTCCCTGCTGCGTATCTGTCCCAGCATCCTTGGAGGCTGGCTTCCTGGGGGGCCATTCTTCCTGTCAGTCACTCCTGTAAGAGCCTTCATGCACGCAGAAAGCTTTTCCCCTCAGATGTCAGGCCTTGCTCCACTCATCTCCTGGAGTTATTATGTTTCATGGACTCAACGAAAACCTCCGATAGGACCAGGAGCAGCTCAGGCAATGGTGGTGCCCATTACATAAGAGGAAATAAATAGATCTTTGCTGACACTGTGTGTCTCCCAACAGCCCTGTGAGATGGAATAATTGGAAGTTATACCCATTTGATAGATGAAGAAACAATTTATTGGACTAAGAGCATCTTGTTAGTAAGTAGTAGGAAGATTGGTTCTAGGTCTTTCTTAAAAACTAAGAAGGTAAGCCAGAGTGGTGCCAGTGTTCTTTCTGCTCTGGCATGCCATGGTTCCTGGCCATCTGGTTGGATGGCCAAGGGAGCGGATCAAGGATGGGTGGAGGTGGACACATGCACGCAGTGCATGCACAGAGTGGATGGCAAGAAGGACATGGGGGATGGGCACCCACCTGAGTGGGGAGCTGAAAGGATAGATTAAACATGGATAGGTGGGAAGGTGGAGGTACTTCTGCTGCCAGCTGTCCCAGAGGAAGACAAAGTCTGGGCTCCTGTTACATGAATGGGCCTAGAGGAAGGGACTGTAAGCCGAGGACTAAGGGGGAAGCCCTGGTGGAGGCCATAGCCTGGGGCGTCCACACTCGGTCCTTCCTGAAGCCATTGGACAGCAGACAGGCAGTGGGTGACTGGCCATCCTGCAGCCCAGGCCATGCCAAGCATCCCTGTGTTTTTATTCTGTTCTGGGGAGGAAAGGCACAGGTGCCCTTCAGGTCCCAGCTCTGGCGAGCAGTGACCAAGGCAGCCAAGAGCCCTGCTGACATGGGAGAGGGCTTTCCTGGGGCCCCAGAAGATCGTGGCTTGGTTATTATACTTGCTGTTGTTTTTTTTTTTTTTAAATACTAAGGATTGAACCAAGGGGTCTCACACTGAGCAACATTCCTATCATATATATATATATATATGTTTGGTGGAACTGGGGATTGAACTCAGGTCCTTGTGCTTGCCAGGCAAGCACCTATTCTACTGAGCTACCTCCCCAACCCTCCCCACCCCTTTTTTGAGACAGGGTTTCCCTGAGTTGTCCAGGCTGGACTTGGGCTTGCAGGGTTCCTCCTGTCTCAGTCTCCCAAGTAGCCGGGATTACAGGTGAGCGCACTGTGCCTGGCGTTTCTGTTGTTTTTCTGTCACCTCCAGCAGCTAGCTAGAAGCTCCGAGGCCTCTGCTTTAATTGCCTGGAAAGGGACCATGGCATGGGGAGCTGTAGCTGAGCTTGGCTCCAGTGCTGCAGACCTAAGCATATTTATTCTGCTAGCTGGAGCCAAGGCCTCCTCCCATTTGCACAGGGTGCAGCGCTCGGAGTGCCAGGCTCCCTCCCAGAGCCCTGCTCCTGCGCTCCCCAGCACTAAACGGCACCCCCACACACATACACTGGCCCCGGCGATCTCCCTGGGAAACCAGGTCCCAGCAAGTGCCTGGTGCACAGCTAACTGCTCATTACAGTCACGGCTGCAGCTAAGTATAGCTCCAGCACACACAGGACCAAGACAACAGGGGAGCGTCTCACCCTACAAAAGCTGCTCATGCCAGCACACAGACATCTGCACACAAGTGCTCCCCACACTGGAGCACCACAGTGGCCTGGCGCGTGCACATACACACACACACACACACACACACACACACCACCACCACCACCACCACCACCAGCACCACCACCACCACCAGGGCGCCTCTCCATCCACACACTCGTGCATTCAGTCAATGTTTCCATGGGGTGGGGGTGGGGTAGAAAAATGGCTAAGCACCTTGCTTTGGAGCCAGACAAAAAAAACTGGGTTTCAGATTCTGCCTCTGCCTCTTCCCTGCTGTCTGATCCTGGGCCTCAATTTTCTGCTTTGTTAAATTAGGAAGGCACCCAAGCACGGACCCCAGAGAGATAGGGCATATAAGGGCACTGAGGGTGGCCCGGGTCCAGATAGCAGCGCTGCTGAGTGCCTGCTGTGTGCCTAGCTCCGTGCTGGGGGCTGTTATTCTTTAAAGCGGTTATTGCTTGAGTGCTTGTGGGAAGTGCGTAATAGGTGCTCTGTAAATATTTTATGACCCAGTGCATCAATGGGTGGTCGGATGTCCTTGGAGCTTTCTTCTCTCAGGAAGAGCCCACTCTTGCTTGTCTGCCCTTGGCCCAATGCTGAGCAGCCAGTGCCATGGCCCCAGGCACCACCTTGAGTCAGCCTGGTGCGGTGGTGGCACTGGGAAAAACGGTTGCCCCTGAACTACAGGCAGCTAGACTTGGGACCCGGGACCTGGAAGCCCACTCAGGCCACAGCTCTGGTCCCACCCTTGGAGACATAGGATTATGCCGCTTCTGTCACAGCCCTGGCTGAATCATCATGTAGTTTAGAGCCTCTGTCGCCTGGCACAAGGCAGGCTTCCTTGTGCCAGGGAAGGGACTTGGGTCCCATGTGGGGACAAAACAACTTCTGGCTTTGGAGGTCCTGTCACTGTTCCCAACCTTTGAATAAACCGGCTGTTAAAACTGCCCTGACCATCTCCTCCCATCACACCTCCCCAAAAGGAAAGTGACATTTCCTGGTGCTTTTTTAAGCCTGGGCTGGCTAGGCCAGCTTGGGTGTATATGTCGGGGGTGGGGGAAGCAGGCAGCACGGGGAATCACACAGCCCATCTCTCCTCACCTTAAGTGAGCTCAAGACACTGGGAATAGATGCGGTCTCATCTTCCTGCTGCGCCATCCCAGATGCCAGATTCCAGTTCCACACTCATGCACCGGCATCAGGTTTAGATTCCACATTCCATTGCCAGTTCAGGCCCCACAGGCAGGACATGGGCTGTGGGGCTGCTCTGAAATTGAAGCCCCTGGCCAGCCAGCAGGGAGGGGAGGGATGTCTGCTCCTCTCTGGAAAGGAACCCTGCATGACCCTGGGTCCACCCCCTGTGGGTGACACACGCGTGCTCATGACTGGTGGGGATTCAGGTCTTTGATGGTCCTCATTGTCAGGAGGTAGATGCAAGGTGTGGCGCCTGTGTCTACCAGTGTAGACACAGGTGTGTGCCCAGGCACTGTCCACTGTCATTGTAACACTATCCACTGCTGCTGAAGAGAAGGTAGTTGAGTGAGAAATCATGTCCACAGCCGGGTCAGTCCAGAGTTGGGGAGAGGGGTGATGTTTCTGCTAGTTTAGATGTAGACGTGCTATGAGTGTGGTCAGCATCTAGAATCAACGGTTGTGGACACTGCCAGTGTAGACATGGACGCAACAGGAGTAAGCCCGTGAGCGTGCCTTCTGGCTGTGTGGACAGAGGAAAGGGTGCTCTGAAGAGGGGACTCACTGACTAAGGAGGCTGCAGGAGAAACTGTGGGCTCATTGTGAGCATGGGGTGGAGCCACGAGAACTAGTCCCTGGCTCTGGGACTTCTTTGCATCCATGAAAAGTTGTGTTGATGCTCAGAAGGGCCTTCTCTTACACAGTGGGACCTTCAGGCAGAGCCAGGCCAGGTTCCCAGCGTCACCCACCTCAAAACCTCACCCTTTAGAGGGGGAAGAGAGACAGACACTCAACACAACAACACAGTGTGAGTGACGCACCCTCATCTAACTGGCTACTCAAAGCAGTGTCACTGTATGTAAATTATTGCTCCATAAAGCTGGAGAAGCGAGTGTGAGTGTGGTAGAGTGTGATGCACACAGTGGGGGACAGTGGAGGAAGGAAGATTAGATTACCGGGGTGCTGATTGCGATTTTAATCTCGATGGTCAGAGGAAGCTTCATGAGAAAGGGAAGGGGCCATGAGCTGCTGGGGAGGGCATTCCAGGCAGGGGGACAGGCCATGCAGGCTCCAGAACAGGCACCTGCCCTGCACATTTGGGACACATCTGAAGACACGTGTATCTAGGTGGAGCAGAGAGGGTATCGGAATGAAGGGTGGTCAGAGGGACGATAAAAGCCCAGATCAAACAGGGGGGTGATAACACTGGATGTGTGTTGGAAAAGGCTCGCCTGGTCATTGTGGTGACAGGTGTCCAGAGCAGCAGGAAGGTTGCAAAGCAGGAGACAGCTAAGGGACAGTGACATGACCTAGTGGGAAAGGACAATGGTGAGGACATGGGTGGTAGCAGGGCGAGTGTAGGAGTCAGGGTCGGAATCTGGATTTAGTTTCAAGCAGAGCCGCATGGATCTCCTTGCAGGTGAAATGCCAGGTGTAAATGAAAGAAGGGTGTCAGGGATGACTTTTAGCAGTGCTTTTGGCAAGATGTCCTGGATGGCAGAGATGCTGCCTTGCCAGGTGGAGGGGGCTGTGGGGGAGGGGCACCTGGGGGTTCAGCTGATTGGAGTTTCGGCCAGCTGCTGGGACTGCTCCAGGAGATGCAAGGACAGAGGACACCGGGCTCCTGAGTCCTGGTGCTGCGCTGGGCCCAGCCATTCTGTTGGGAGCGTGAGTATGAGTGAGTGACAGAACTTCGGTTGTGACGTTGAATCTGTCACTGAGGAGTAAGTGTAGATCTCTGGAGAAGGGATGAGGCAGCCTGACAGCTGAGGCTGGGGAGAGAGATGGGCAAAGGGCATGGAAAAGGAGCAGCTGGTGGGGCAGGAGGAAAACCAAGAGGCTCTGGGGTCCTGGGAGGTTACCAGAAAGGATGGCGTGACGAGCAGTACCAGGGTGGCTGCTGACCAGGCACGTGAGGATGGAGAATGGTTCCTATGCTCTCGGCCAGCATCTCGTGTTTCCCAGTTGGTTCTAACCTGCCCCTCCAACCTCTACGCAGTTGTCACCGTCTCTTGGAAGCTTCTATAACCCTAAGGACTGTGAAGGGCCTGTCACAGTCCCTCTGCATTCCCTTCAGAGCGCTTGTCACCACGTATAGATACATGTTTGTCATGCAACTACTTGACAAGTATTCGTCCCTTTATCAGGAGCTGTGACTGATTTTCCTCAGCCTGTAGCCAATGGCCTGCATAGCCTGGGGTAAGGCATAAGTGTTTCCGGGAAGGATGGCAGGTGGGCAATTCGCCGTGGTCCCTCATGGGCTGTGTCCTCTGCCTGCTGTATGCTGCCCCTCTTAGGGCCATGGGTTGTTTCTTTCCCCCAAACATGTGGATACACACACACACACACACATTGCACGTCCCTGTTGAGATCCACACGTACCCATGAGCGCTAGGGGAAATTCCCTAGTGGACCCCTGGTCGGCTCCACTTCTAGCTCCTTCCTGGATGCTAAAGCCTCAGGTTTTTCATCTGCCAAATGGATGCAATCAAGATCATGCTGATGCTGGTCCAGTTTGTGTGTGTGTGTGTGTGTGTGTGTGTGTGTGTGTGTGTGTGTTGTTTACTGAAAAGGCTATGTCCATTGTCATCACAGAAGACTAATGCCTTACTCCTAGGGCTACCTGGGGTGGATGTGGAAGCATCCTATAAAGAGGGCTGGGATACAGATAAATCAGCACAAGTGCCTGCCTGGCAAGCACAAGATCCTGTTGTGTTTCACCTGGTTCAATTCTAGGGGTTTCAATTATTTTTTTCCCATTGCTGGGACAAAATACCCAACACCTAAAATTAAGGAAGGAAAGATTTATTTAGCTCGCAGTTATTGGGGGTTTCAGTTCACACTGAGCTGGCTCCAAGGCAGAGTGATGCATGGCAGAGGGCAGCAGTTCATGGCAGTGGAAAACAGCAAAACAGCAAGAGCAAAAACAGAGGAGCAGCAGTAGCAGAGAGCTAGCCTCTGTCCCTTCCTTGTATTACATTCAGGCTAACTGTCCCAGGCTGGGTATAGTACTCACACCCATAATCCCAGCATTGGATCAGGAATGAATCGTAAACTCTAGAAGCCTGCCCCATGACTGCATGAGGCTTTGAGGGGACAACGAGATACAAATCATAACACCCAGGACCAAAATGAAAGGGGACAGGGGTGGAGCATGGCAGTTGAATGTCAGAGAGCCCTGGTTTCAAATCTGCCCTGCCACTTCCAAGCTGGGCAGGGTAATTTTGCACATGTCTTAGCCACTCTCAACCTCAGGTTCGTATCAGAAAAATGGAGGAAAAGTGGAGGAAGGGATGCCTTCCTCAGAGGTTTTCTGAGATAAGTGAGATCATGTTTGCAAGGCGGTTGGTCTCAGATTACCTCATAGCAGAAGACAGTGAGGCTCAACAAAGCTAGACGCTGCTCTGACCAAGATGCTCTGAGGATTACAAAGGATAAAGTCATGGCCCTTGGTGACTACAGTGGGTGATCAGCATAAGCAATGCTGAAATCAGCAGGACAAAAACTGAGAGGAGGGTGGTGAAGCTGGAAGCCAGCCCCAGGGAGGAACAGACAGGGCTGTCACTGGGACACCAGGAGGAAGAGGACCAGGTGTGTTCTGGAACCCAGAGGGCAAAACTGGGGGAAGCAGAGGAGGCTGACTTAAATAAGAGATGAGGGCACATCCCTCACAGGTATCTAAGACGGGGTGCCCTCATTAATGGTCCCACATTGGTGGTAACTAACAACTTCTGTCTCCGGGTCAATCAGTGTCACATAGCCCCTTCCTCCTGGCTTTATATCATGTATGGTATTTCTTCTTTCTGACCTGGGGGTCTTGTTTACATATTTTTTATTCTAATCTGTGGCTACGTAGAAAAAAGATATGAGGTACACAAGACACTCCTACAAACAGGTCCTTCAAAATAAACAGAAAAAAAAAATAGTACAATGAAGAGAAGACGAAGTGATAGCTCAAACTCAGTAAAGGATTAACTCAGAATTGAGCTCTAGATTTAGCTGAGCTACCTGGCAGTTGGTGCAAAAGAGGAAGCGTGAAGAGTTGTGTGGTTCATTGACTGACAAAGCCTTCAGCACAGGAGACATCTAGGAGTTCCGCATAGGGGACCCTGGAGCGTCTTCAGGTCTGAGACACTCCTGAGGGGTGAGAGGAACCCCCGTCATGTCCTGGCCCCACTGGTTGTGCTCCAGGAGAAACAGGTCTCAGGAGTAGCCTTGCTGGCCTGGGCGACTGGGACGGTGTAGCCTCGCTCCCCAAAGGCCCCCGTACCCACCATGCCTGCCAGGGGCTATGGCAGAAACATAGGACAGTGGGCACGATATGGCCGCGTTCATCTGTCAGGCTACTTGGAGGGCAGTGGAGAGAGAGCTGCGATACCTTCCTCATCTGCAAGGGGCATGCGTGCCCACCTGGTTCAGGGCTTAAGTGAGCAAGCCTAGAGAAAGCACCAGAAGCAGGTCCTGCGTGAGCCCCTTGTCACTGCTGCCATTTTTCATCTTTTACCAGAGTTGGGTGGGAAGTCACAGGTGGCTCTGGCACAGTCCCCACTACCTGTGTGCCGTCCTTTCCACCTGAGCTTCACGTCCTTTCAGCCCCCTCAGCAGGGCCTCATGCAGTCACCTTGTGTCCCTGGGGTACGGTCCTCATCCCTCCACAGAGGGTGTCCCTCATCCACTGGACACCGCCATGCTTTGTCTTGAGTATGGGTGGCAGCTGCAGGGACCGTGCTGTCCCGCTCTCACAGTGCTGTCACCTGCCTGGTCTGCTATTAGCAGGAGAACAAATTGGGGGAAAACATAGAATGGAACACATTCCTCTCTGGCTGCTGCTGCTGGGGCTGCGGCTGCTTACCCCTTCCTCACCCTCTGTCTCCAAGTAATTTGGAAAAAGCACATTCTGAATTCCATGTCAGGGCCCCTTGGCGGAAAGCCATGGCCTGCTCCTGCCATGGCAGTAGGCAGGGAACAGCACCCCCAACCCCCGTGGGGGCTCTGCCAACCCTGGATTCTTCCTTAGCTGTTTCTTTCACACCCCTCAATTCAGTCTTTTTTTCCCTAGGATTTTATTATCATCCTCATTTTAACAGTGACAGGACCGAGTGTCCTGAAGGTGACCAGCCTGCAGTCAGCGTGAAAGTAGCAGAGCTGGGATTTGAGCTCAACCCTGAAGCAGACCTTAGGCCTCTGCTGCCCGTTGCTGCCGACTCCCACAGCATCATGAGCACCTGCACATTAGAGGTGCCAGGCATGTGGGTCTATTCTGGCCTCGTGGATGACAAATGCTCAGATAGGGTTGTGGCATCAGAGCCATGTGGGGCAGATGTTAAAGGTACATTTCCACTCCCACCCACCACTGCTGAGTCTGTGTGTGCAGGTGTGGGCTGGGGGCTCTACACCCTGTGTCTCCCTCCACCCTTCACACTCTGTAGCAACCCCACCCCACCCTGTGGCTTCTGCTTCTCTTGCTTCCTGCCCCCCAGCTGACTCCTGCAGGGAAGGCATCTCACTCACCCACTCACCTTTTCTGGGAAGTCTGGGTTTGTCCCCTACACTCTCCTCATCCAAATCCAGGGCCTTCTCCTTGACCTGTACCACCGGATCCCTAAGGCTGTCCTTCCCCGGTCAGCTGGGGCCAGCACTGTCTCACTGGACAGACCTGGTCACAGTGCCACTCAGCCAGGCTGGGCAGGGGGCAGCTTCAGCCTCACTCACATTCCCGGGCTGAGCATAGGCCAGGGGTGACTCTCTGAAGGACAGTGGCAGTATTTCAAGCCTCAGTCTTGTAGCAGGTCAGCGAGGCAATGTTGCTCTGCACTGGAACTGCTCTGTCCCTAACTGTGGAGCTGGGCAGGGAGGCCCAGGACCCAGGGACTGGTGGAGGGTTTGCAGTGGCAAGCTTCTGCTGAGGAACAAAGGGTTTGAACCCTACGCCTGCAGCTTTCTCTGCGTTGTTTCATTTTGTCATCATAGCTACCCAGGAGGCAGGGCATGAAGCCTCAGAAAGAGCCAGGGTCTTGTCAGAGGTCAATAGATGAGCCAGGCCTTTAAAGCTCAGGTTGGTTGGACTTTAGCATCCTGTCATTTCTGCCCCAGCCGCTGTACCCTTTGACACAAGGAACAGTGCTGCTTTTGGCCTGGCATCTAAAACAAGTGGCACCTGGGAACCTAGGCAGCATGGAGAGTGACAAGGACATGATGCAAGGGCTCTGAGGCCAAGGTGACAAAGCCCCACACTGGGCCCAAGTGCAGATGTTTCATAACATGGTGCCCCTTGCTGGTCATCCCATGAGCCCTGCAGCCTTGGGCAGGTCCCATACTGCCCTATGCCTCCATCTCTCCATCCTTGTCCTATGTAACAGCTCTCTCATAGAAAGCTCTGAAGCCTTCCCTAGATTCTACCCATCTAGGACAGCATCAATGTCAGACAAGCCTGTAGCTCAGTGACTCCAACACATTGATGATATGGGGGGGGAAATGGTGTTCTAAGGACTTATGCATGTTATATTTTAATGTCTAACACATAAAAAGTGCGTATCTTGGCAGTAGTACTCTGGGCACTTCTGCAACCTCAGGGTTCTCCATCCCAGCTGTCAGGGTGGCCCTAAGTTGAGGTTCATGAGAACGAATTCAGGGAAATGGATAGTTGCCGCTCTGCTTGGTGTCTGAGCTCCCTGAGGCCCAGCCACTGCCATTTCTAGTCACAGCCCCATAACTAGGATAGGCTACAGGACTGAGTACTGGCGTGGGGCATCTTGGCCCTGCCCAGCGCTGCCTCCCTGCTGCTTCCTCTTGGGCCAGCCCAGTGGCCTCGGCCCCACCCCCACCCCATTTGCCCTCTTTTTCCTGGGCTTGGGTGTGAATGGCCATCTCTGGCATAGGAAAGGGTCAGGATTCTGGGCTGAATGTAGGTTCAAAGAATATGTGCCCAGGGTGCCCAGTTAGACCTTCATCTCCTTAGCAGATGGCCTATACATACACATACACACACACACACACACACACACACACACTACTCAGGGTTGTATCTATATACTGCATATGCATGCTTGCACACCCTGCACTCCACACATAGCCCCACATACATGAACCATACATGTCCCTATCCTACACAAACATGACACATACCATACCTCATACACAGCCCCATATGTGCACATGCTCCACATATATGTGTACCACTAACCACATACATCCCCATACATGTACAAAGGTATGTAACACATCATACCTCATTTAGCATGATATGTGCCACACATACTATAAACGATACCTGTTCCTGTATGTGTATATACACTGTCTACATAGCTCACACACACACACTCCACAAGCCACACACAATGCATACATGTATGTGCACACACACACTGTGTCCCATATACAGTCCCAAACACACATGCACACTCACGTACCACAAATCATACAAAGCCCCTACATACCTCACCCCATACATGTCTCCACACCTGTGTGCACATATCTTTGAATAGATAACTTCATATGAACATACTTCATGGAGCATACCCCTCACTTCTCCAACCCACATAAATCACACATGCTACACATGGGACCACTTCATCTGAACTCTTTCTTGGATGGTGCAGGCACAGATGGGGGCCGGGCCCTCACCCCTGTGCACCCCGTCCCACACTTGCGCACAGCTCACTGGTGCACTCACTCCCTGGGTGCAGACTTCCCGAGTACTCTCCCTGGCCACGCTCTCTGCATGAGTTCACACTGGTCACACCACGGAGGCACAGCACGGAGCTCTCAGTGCGCATGTGCTGCTCCCTGGCCATGCAGAGGAGCAGCACTGTGAGCAGGACAGGCGGGAGGGCACTGCCTGGAGGGCTTCCGTCTCTCAGGCTGTGGCTGCTGGACAGAGGCACTGGGAAGAACAGGAGAAGCTGCACCCTATAGAGCTCCTCACCACCTACGGCCAGCCCATCCCACTGTGGGGACACCCGGCCCAGGAGGCCAGGCGAGTCTAATTCAGTTTCCAAACCCAACTCAACTAACAATTTATTTAGGACAATTGGCTGTCCTGTCTGCTCTGCATCACTGACTCTGCCTGGATTAACTCAAATACGGCACACCCCCACGGGGCAGATTTAATTAGGCAGAAAAACTGACCCACAGCCTCTAGGGAGCTGGGCCTGAACCTGCGCCAGGGCTCTCTGATGAGCCATCATAGGCCACTCCATCTGTAACCTTGCACTGCTTTAGAATCCTCAGAAGGGACCAAGTGCAACCTGCACTTCTTTCACCATGATGACCCTGAGACTTGGGAGATGGGGACTGACTCGTGGAGGCCATACCGTGAGCCAGTGAGCAGTCAGACCAGAAAGTCAGTCCCTGCAGCGTGGTACAAGCAGCACTTCGTTCCTGAAACCCTGAACTGCAAGAATAGAGATTCCCATGGCGACCCCCCGAACAGCTCTGAAAGGCAAGCACAATTTCTTAATGATGACTGTGGCATGAATAATTCATAACTGGAAGTCACTTCACATATTGGTCATTTTGATAGATAGTAAATTGCCTTTCTGATTTGTGGTTTCAAGGGTGGGGTTACCATAAAAATAACTTGGTGATTTATAAAACATCTCCTTAAGTCAACAGATCGTTAGTAGGTTTGTCTGACTTTACAGCCAACAGCCTCACCACCCTGGTTACCATAGAAATGGGATGCCTTGCTCTGTTGTCATGGCTACCACTTTCTAGAACACAATTGGTGGGTCTCTCATGATTTGTGATTTGGTTCTGGAAAGGAAAAAATAAAAAGAGAAACGACCAGCTTGGGCTTATACTGCATTGTCAGGCGACCTCCTGTGCATGGTCTTGATGTTTTACGGGGCAGCCACAGAGTGGGCCAGGTGGGGTGCCTGTGGCCCCTGTGCTGCCCAGCACAGCCTCCTTTGTGTCTCTAACTGAAGTTGCATCCCAGGAGGGGCCAACTGCACAGCCAGCTGGGTCTTGGGTGTACTAGGGCCAGCTGCCACAGGGGGTGGCTGGAGAAAGAGATGAGATCTGGCAGGTGACAGGAAATCCAGGCAGGGTGAGGGCAACAGGGAAGCCTGAGGAGGCAGAGGCGGAGCAGGCTGGAGCTGTCCTTGTGGGGGGTGAGGCACCAATCCACTGCTGCCTGGGGGTGACAGGATGGATTCGTGTGGTTCAGCCGTGTGGTACCCCTGCCACAGCACCATGGGGCTCTGAAGGTATTCGCATGCGTTGTGTGCATGCGCGTGTGCGTGCACGCACCCTTGAGCACAGCAGCCGGGTGTCTCTGGCTGGGGTGCCATGGAGGTCTCAGTAAGTCCTACGAAGGCTCCGGTGTTCTGTGTATGGGTGAGGCCCTGGAGTGTGGGTGTGCTTGCGTGCTCAGTGCCTGCACCTAGGAGAGAGGAAGCTGCATCCGGACTGCCTGTCTGGGCCCTTGTGTCTGTGGTCCCTGTATGATGGAGTGGGGGCAGGCAGCTCCCAAGGGATTCTACCTCTTCCCCTTTCCCTGGGGTTGAGAGGTCTGGGGTTGCTGCAAAGGCTGCTCCAGGCAGGTCTTCTCTCCCCACAGGGGTCAGCTGACCCATGGATCTCCCATCCCCTGCTCTTGGCCCGTACTCTCATTTAGCTCCTTGAACAAGTTGAGATCTTCTCACCCAGTGGGTCTGCAGGGGGACGGCCAAGTGGGGATGCAGGCTGGAGAGTCTGAGGCTGTTTTCTTCACTAATTCCCAGCCCAAGTTGCTTCTGCACAGGTGCGCCAAGGCCTGGGTGCTAAGGCCTAAGCATGATTCCTGCCTGTGGATGCAGTTGGTGCCCCTGCCCTCTGTCATGGTGTTGGTGTAACCTACTCCTAGGCAGCCTGGGCTGTGGGTGCCAGCCAGGATGGAGCAGTCCAGGTACAATCTGGAGCCAGCTTCCCAGTAGGGAGGGATGTGAGTTTTGTGGCAAGAGATTGCACTACAGGTCAAGAAACTTGTGTGCACATCTCAGTTTAGCTGCTAGCTTTTAAACTGTAATTTAGTCCCAGACGCCTGAGTTTCTGGCTCTACGTCTTGAGACAGTGGGGACGTGGCCCACCTGTTCTGCCAAGTCAGCGCGTATATTAAAGGCACAGAGTAGGTCTTCAGGCTTTAGTCCCTTTTCCCTCTCCTTTCTGCACTCAGCCAGGCCTAGACATGAACAGGGGACCCAAGGGACTCCACTGCTCCTGCGTTGGCTGTGCCCTTGATTGCTCTTCTTCTAGTCCCTCTGGGCCTAGGGCAACTTTGAAATCTGATCGAGCCAGGGGCAGCTTCTCCACAGCCCTCCAGGGGTCCGCTTGGAACGGGGTGTTGCTGGGGCTCTGTCTGGACAAGGATGACCAGGCCTTGCAGCAGCAGTGGCCTGGAAGCCGGGAGACTGGGGAGCCTAGGCAGGCAGGCGGCATAGCCTCTGGCTCTTCTGGCTCTTCCTGGGGACAGAATCTTAGCGTCTTCTCTAGGCCTGGCTGTTGCTTCCCAGCTTCTAGTCATACAACTCAGCGTGTCCACAGATCCCTGGTCACCAAGGGTATTTCTATATGAATTGTATAAGGCCTGACCTCTTCCTGGGCCTCAGTTTCTCCATCAGGATCTGTAATAGGACAGCAAAAGTGAGCTGAGGACACTGAGGGCCTAGAGGGGCACTGGGAGTTGCTGGCTCCAGGGATATCAGTGTCCCAACTGGCTATGCCCATGAGGCCCCCCAAGCGTTAAAGAGCTGGAGCTGGAGGCAGATTCATTGGCTCCCAAGGGTGGGTGGAGGCTCCTTGGGGAGTCCCTTCATTTGTTGCCTGCCAGGGGCACAGATGCCAGTGGGAACCTAATCCCAAGGGAAGGGCTATTAGCAAGGCACTGATGGATGGGATTTTCCCAGCTAGAAACTGGCAGAGACGTTCTGCCATAGAATGAAAAGCAGGCGCCAAGCCATGAAGATGAGGAAGCCACTCCTTGATCAGAAATGGCAGAGTTGCATGTGGCTGGACTGCTGGGTACAGGTGGGGTGAAGACTGCAAGCCAAGTGAGGCCAGGGCATGGGCACCCTCCTGAGTCCGGCTGAGGAGTTTGAGCTCCTCTCTGTGGGCAGCATGAACAGCCGGCACCGGCGGAGCTGGGACTCCTATGGGCAGCTCTTCTGGTAACTGTGTGGCTGCCACTGAAACCTAGTGCCTGCTCTGATGGCAGTGGCCCTGCTGAGCCAGGATGCAGATGGTGGGTAGGAGGGATTTTGAAGGGTTGTATCCAGGGGGATGGGGCAACAAGGGGCAGGAAGGTACCTCCTGCCTCTGCCATTGGTCAGAGGGAGGAGGTCCGAGTGTGTGGGGCTGGGCCTCTGGGTTTCCTCAGACACTCACGGGGCAACTATTCTTCTCTATTTAGTAAGGGCCCAGGCAGGGTATGGCAGGGCGCATAGCCTGTCCTCAAGAGTCTACACTGTGAGTGCTCCAAGATGCGGATTCCAAGTAATCCTGGGCCAAATATCCCATAGCTGGAGATGGGCTTGTTAGCCCCAGAAACTTTGGTGATTCTGGGGATGGAAACAGTGCTGGGTCTACATGAGCTTTGGTTTGAGGAGGAGGCCTCTTCCAGGTGCTCCATTTTGCCTTCCTGGTCTGCCACTGTGGCACCCCAGGTGTAAGCTATCTAAGAGAATTGGTTCCTGGGGCTGGAAGAGATGGCTTTATGTATTTACCCTGCCTCTCTCAGGGGTGTACAAATCACTCCCACCTCTCCCCACCCCACCTACTTCACGAGGTTGGAGGGTCACTGGTCCACTGCACTGTGCTGGTCTCTAGATGTGTCCTTCACTTTTGACTGGCTCAGAGCTCCCTGGACAGAGTGATTTCACTCTGCTGGGCATAATTGGTGGCTGGAAAGGAGTGCCAGGAAGAAAGAATGGGTGACTGAATCAATGGATAAGTGGATAGGGGGATGGTAGATGGGTGGATGAAGGAAGGAGAGAAAGGGAGGGAGGAGAGAAGGATGGAAGAGGGGGTGGTGAATAGAAAATAGGGAAGAAAATGATGGAATGGCAAGCTAAAAAAGAGGAAAGAGCAAAAGGAAAGAAGGAAGGTTTATGAATGGGTACACAAGTGGAAGAAAAGGAAGAGGAGAGATAGAGGGTGGATGAGTATATGAATGGGAGTAAAGAGGAATAAATGAATAGAAGGAGAGGAAGAGGGAGGGAAGGAGGAATAAAAGAGATGGCACATGGATGAAAAAAGAAATAGTTGAATGGAAGAGTGCATGTGGATCCCACTTCAGAGTAGCCTAGGAAGAAGCTTTTAAAGATTATAGATGGTGCAGTGGTCTAAGTGCCTGCCTGGCAAGCACAAGCACCAGGTTTGATCCCCAGTATGGCATGCTAGGCTGACCCCCAGTGCTGAGCCAGCCACCAAAACCAGGCGTGGTGGTGCATGCCTATAACCCCAGCACTGGGGAGGCTGAGACAGAAGGATCACTAAGAGTCTGAGCTGTGTAGCAAGACCCTGTACCAAAGAAATGATTAAGGATTGTAGAATGTTCCAAAACCAACAGGATGATCAGCAGCTTTGACATGTCTTCCTGTTTTGGGGCCTCTTCCCATCTGTAGCACGCAGCGCCTGGGACCAGCTTATCTCTAAAGGCTGTGCCCATCCTATTGCTCTGAAATGTTGACATCGCCTTTCCCCTTTTCCTTTGCCCTCCTGTATCCCACGATGTGGTCTGGAAGATCCACCTAGTTCCTGGCTCTCAGATCCAGGTTGGGTGCCATGCCACGTGGTTGTGGTCAACTCAGGGCTGTTCTAGGCCTCTTGGACTCTGCTCAATGTCAGGGACAGTCACCAAAGCAAACTAAGGCAACTGCTGCCTGGGTGCCTCCTCATGCAGGGTGAGGCCCTGGTGCTCCTACACCAAACAGAGCAGAGCTAAAGAGAGATGCAGCCTTGAAGGGGGTCATGGCTGCCCCCCCCATTTTTCACAAACTGCAACTCCAGCAAGCTAAATTGTCTTTATTAGTTGGATAATTAAATCATTTAATCTGTCACCTCCAAATAATGCCGGTGGCTTCATGTAATTGGTTTATTTCCCGGTCAGGTAATGGTTCAGTGAGGGTATTTGGTGGGCCCATGCACCTTCTCTTGATGGCCCTGTGGGCCATTGGGAAAGAAAGCAGTGAAGGAAGAGGATTTTGCTCACCAAGCCTGGCAGGAGAGCTCATTCCTTAAGCCCCAAGGAGGGAAGCATAGTGTGTCAGTAGGGGTTGTGTTGGAAGGGATCCTGTGCAGGCGTCTTCCCACAGGCTAGCCCTGTGACTGGATCCCACATGAGGGACTCCAGGTATCTCCGCTAGGGGTGGGAGGGGCTCCCCTCTGACTGTGTGTTTCTTGCCCACAGTATGTGGCCTTTGCCTCCCTCTTCTTCATCCTGGTCTCCATTACCACCTTCTGCCTGGAGACCCATGAGCGCTTCAACCCCATTGTGAACAAGACGGAGATTGAGAATGTGCGGAATGGCACGCAGGTGCGCTACTACCGGGAAGCAGAGACCGAGGCCTTCCTCACCTACATCGAGGGCGTCTGTGTGGTCTGGTTCACCTTCGAGTTCCTCATGCGTGTCGTCTTCTGCCCCAACAAGGTAGAGTTCATCAAGAACTCGCTCAACATCATTGACTTCGTGGCCATCCTCCCCTTCTACCTGGAGGTGGGCCTAAGTGGCCTGTCCTCCAAGGCCGCCAAGGATGTGCTGGGCTTCCTGCGCGTCGTCCGCTTCGTGCGTATCCTGCGCATCTTCAAGCTGACCCGGCACTTTGTCGGTCTGAGGGTCCTGGGCCATACACTGCGAGCCAGCACCAACGAGTTCCTGCTGCTCATCATCTTCCTGGCCCTGGGCGTGCTCATCTTTGCCACCATGATCTACTACGCTGAAAGGATAGGGGCACAGCCCAATGACCCCAGCGCCAGTGAACACACGCACTTTAAGAACATTCCCATTGGCTTCTGGTGGGCTGTGGTCACCATGACAACACTGGGCTACGGAGACATGTACCCGCAGACGTGGTCTGGCATGTTGGTGGGAGCACTGTGTGCACTGGCAGGCGTGCTGACCATCGCCATGCCCGTGCCCGTCATCGTGAACAATTTTGGGATGTACTATTCCTTAGCCATGGCTAAGCAGAAACTACCAAAGAAAAAAAAGAAGCATATTCCACGGCCGCCGCAGCTGGGATCTCCCAATTATTGTAAATCTGTCGTAAACTCTCCACACCACAGTACTCAGAGTGACACATGTCCGCTGGCCCAGGAAGAAATTTTAGAAATTAACAGAGCAGGTAGGAAACCTCTTAGAGGCATGTCAATCTGACCTTTCACCTCCGCCCCCTGTAGCGATGATTGCAGATTCAGCCAGACTGCTTCCTTAGTTCCGTGGGCAACCCAGGACCCTGCACTCAGTCTTGAGGTGTGGAGCCTGGGGACCCAGGGAAACACTGGGAGGCCACATTCAGAAGGCAAGAGCCTGCTAGAGGAACCTCACTGGTGGCCCTGGGTAAGAAGGTTGATGTGGTTGATCTCGCACTGTTGTGAAGAGACCACACTCCCGTGAGGTTACTGAGGACTATCTTGGCAGGAGCCCGGGGGCTGCTGCTCAGGTGGGCAGGAGTCAAGCATGAGTCCTTGACTCAGGCTACTGACCCGGTGTTGGATCAGGGTGGGGGCGGGTGTGATTGGAGGTGCCAGGCTGATTTGGTCCTTAACACAGTACTCAGGCTGTGTAGAGGCAGAAATGGTGCACGGGATCCAGGCAGGAGGGTCCCTGCCAAGGCAGTAGCAAGGATTCTCAGCCCCGGCAGAACCTGACTTCATAGTTGAGTAGAATTCCTGCTCTGATTCTGGCTGCCTAGCTCCAGGTCCTTCCTAGGAGATGCCCCAGTCTGCTGTGACAAGCTTACCTATCCCATAGCATGCTGAACCAACTCATCCTCTACCACCACTCTAGAGTTTAGCGATTATCTTTAGGAACCTGTTGGAGTGACTCTGGCTTTCACGATGTCTGTTTGGGTTAATGGCCCAGTGGCAGTTTCTGGTGACCTTCTGATGGAAGTGGCTGGTGAGCAAAGGACTAGAGGGGGCCACCACCCCAGGCAGCTTAGATGAAAGCACTACAGACCAGCAACAACCTCCTATTGAGAGTTATCCCCATGTCCAGCGATAGGGACTGCAGCAGCAATACAAGACATCTTAAGCAGTGTTCAACCACTTTCCCGTGAACTCACTCACTGTCAGGGAGGGGTGGGGCCCATGAAACAATACTAGTCACTGTGGGATATATTCTAATATTCCATGGCTAGTGGTTCGTTATGGGACTATCTCAGTTTTATGAGAATCTGCACATAGCACATAAAATTGATCATGGGGCTCTGGTCCGAAGATATAAAGCCCATAGTCTACCTCTACCCATGGAATACCATCAACTTACTCTGTGGACACAGAGATCTCAATGAAATGGATGACCCAGAGAAGAATGACAGGACTGTGCTAGGAGAGAGTACCTGGGGGACATGAGGTCGATGTGAGAGATTAGATCCATTTAATCCAGAGAAGACACCCCAATGCCCAGGTCTGGCATGTGCTCAGGCTAGCGCAGCCCCAGGTGAGAAAGCTCCCCCCTTGGTTTAGGTGGCCTCCCTCCATGAGTGACTGATTTCCTGCCCTGTTGCCCTGTTTTCTGATCCACCACCCCAGCCCACTCCTGTTCTGGTTCAATTCCACAGCTGTGCCAGCCCGAGCACTGCACCCAAGTCCCAGTTCTCTGCCTGTGGGGGCTTTCCCGCCCCTGTGCCCAGTCCTCATGCCTTCCTGTTGCAGGACTTCTGCGGGCAGTAGAGAGTATGGCTAGTGTCTTGGACTGGGACAGGGGTGAACAGGGCCTCAGAGGCTGAAACAGGGGAAAAACTCTTCACCAAGTCATGACTGTTATTGGGAAACCCCTGCCCGTGCCCTGCTTTATTAAGCAGCCATCTGATCTCAGGAGCCACCATCAGGGGAAAGCCAGGTCCTGGGACTCGGGGGAAGCATTGCAGAGGCACCCACCGAGGGGCACTGCCATCCCACTGTGGGCCCCCCAGTACATCCTCCCAAACATGTGTCTTTCAGGATTGGCGTCACAAACCTGGGCCCTCAGACCAGTCCACCAAGGTGCCCATTCACTCCAGGTGGGCAGAGATTTCTCTGCATGTCTGGGCAGCAACAATATTTATTATCTATCTATCCACACACACACACACACACACACACACACACAGACATACACACACACACATGCACACATGCATACTCAGAGGCACAGACATACACACACACACACACACACACAAACATTGGCATGCGTGTATACACACACAGGAGTATAGTTTTATATATTCAGACATACATACTAGCTAGGCCCAGGGACAGCCTGGTCTTCTGGGCTGTCCACCCCTTCATCAGGCTCAGTGACCCTGCCCCTGACTGCTACCTCACCATGGGTGGCTCTAGGTGTCAGGGACCCAGAGAGCTCTGGTTCAGTCTCATGGCCAAGCTTGCTCTCTGCATTGAATACCTAGCCCTCCCCCTCAGCCTCCATGGCCATTCCCAACCCCCTCCCAAGCACTTACTTCCCCCGGTGGTGTCACTGCTGGTCTCGTGTTCAGGCTCAGCCCAGAGACCCCAGTCCCACTCCGAGCCTTGTCCCTCGCCAGAACCCTCTTCCTTCTATAAGCTGTTTGTGAGCCTTGGATGATCTGTCACCAAGAAGGGGGTATAGTTCCCACCTCTGCACTGGCCTCCCCTCCATTGCCATCTGCTTGTACCTGTACACTAGGTGGGTCGTAGGGGGCAGTTTGTGAGCATGAGAGAGAAGACAGAGGCCAGGGTGGCGCTGTGGTGAGTAAGGAGACTACAGGACTCTCCAGTTCCACTTCCACACCCAAGTGTAGCGTTCTGGACCCTCAGGGCTCCCCACTCTGCTCCCAGGCCTCCCGGGCTGCTAGTAGCTCCTTCCTTCCCCTGCCCCTCCTGGTCACTCCTGTAACCTCCGTCTGTGTGTCTGTCCCAGGGATTACTCAGTCTCCTCCTCTGGGATGTGGCATGGTGTCAGTGTTTGAGGGTCCTGTCCTGGGAGGCTGTCATGGGTCTAATTCCTACCTGGCTGAAGCCAAGAGGGTGCATTCAGGGTGTGCCTGTGGCTGAAAGTCCTGAGAAGCTGCCCTTCTCCCTAGAAGCCTCCTGCTCTGGGCAGCTCCAGCACTCCTCCTGTCCTGCCATGTCCATCAATGTGTGTCTTGTCCATATCTGCTCCTCTGATGTGGGTCGGTCCTTTGTGGGTCCCAGCATAGGTGAGCAGGGGTGTGGCAAGGAGGGCGGGCAGTGGCTTCTTTCCTGCAGTCTAGGCAACAGCAAGGCACCGGAGAAGCCCCTCCCTGGGGCCCTGGGCATCATCACTGCACCCTGCGGGTCATCTTTAGGGTGTGGGTTTCCCTCCCCATCCCCGCCCCCGCACCTGTCCCTGGTTAGGCCATGGCGGCTGCCTAGGGAGTGGTGCTAGTCCATGGGCAGGGAGAGTGACGTATTGGGGCGGAGTCGAACAGGCAGGATCCAGCAGTCAGTGGGGTTGGCAGCTTGGACCCTGAGTGGGGTCCTTGTCACTGGTGGGCTGAGGGGAGCAGGAGAGAACTTAGCCGAGTATGCGAGCCAGGTGCGGGTGTTCTTTTCCATGTTATTCACATTCTCTTTCCCTCTCTCCACTAATCACGTCTCTCTCTCTCTCCTCGTTTTGTTGCATGATTTGTGCTGGTTCTCGTGGTTCTGTCTCACAGACCATTCCCACTTAGCCTGGAACGTTTTCCCCTGAGTCCCCAGCTGGGCAGACCTCTGGGGGGTAGACCCAAGGATATACCCAGCTCCCCCACCCCACCCGAGCCCTGCGCGCGCCCCCTGGCGCCCGCCACTGGTATGAACAGTAAGTACATCGGCGGTGCCTGCAGACGGGACAGAAAAGCCAGCCTGCTGGCTCAAAGCCCACCACTCAGGTTCTCCTTGCTCCAAAGTTTAAAAAAAAATGACCCTCTTGCAGATGCTCATCTCAGCCCATTTCAAAGCCTGGAAACCATCTGAGACGCTGCCCATGTTGTCATCCCATGATCACAGGCTGGGGCTTTAGTGGGACCTAGGGAAGGCGGGTGGGAACCGAGGCTCCTGGCTGCCATCTCATCCAAAGGCTGGGGTTAGGGCAAAGTGTGGGGTGTGGGGTGTGGGGTGGGGAGCTTGGGTTAGCTTGCACCTGTGGGCCTCTTCACCAGCTGCCCAGGTTAGACACTTGGGCCCTCCTTGGTTTTCCCACTGGAGTACATTTGGAAGTGGGTATCCCAGTTCCTGAGAGGCCCCCCCGCCCCAGTTGCACAGAAACCAACATAGTCCATCATAGTTCCCTTGTTAGAGGTCAGAGCTGAGAGAAGAAGCGGGCCCAGCAGTGTCTGGGGAGCATCCTCATGCTGCTTCTTGCCCCTACACCTTCAGGGAAGAATCAGCCAACTTTGGACTCTGTCAAGTTCTGAGAGCCCTGGAGCAGGGGCTTGGGAGCAGAGCCAGAGGAGGGGGCTCAGGCTGCACAACTATGAAGGCAGAGGCAGAGAGGGGCAGCCACCTTTGACCCCTGCCCTGGACGAGCACTGCAGGTTTGGACATCTCCACTGAGGGCTACTGGCCAAGAAACAAATGCCAAGTCCTCACGCCCCTCATAGGCCAGCTGCTCCTGGGAGGCCCCCTGGCTTCCCCAGGAAAAAAAATCATGCGAGGTACTATGGATCCCAACTTCTACACCCTCATGCCATTCTCAGCCCAGAAGCCCTTGGGGAGGACGCCCTGAGGCCTGTCTCTGAGCACCCATGTGCCAGCAGACTCACCCCCTCACACTAGGCAGCCCCCAGCCCCAGTCACATGGTGTCAGAGTTTCCTTGGTAACTGGCCTTTCTGGTTCAGAGCAGTTGGGGAGTGAAGCCCCTGGGATTTGTCAAGAAACACAGTGTACATGAAATGCTTTGCCATCTTGTACGAGAGACATTTTTTTAAGTTCCAAAATTATGATGGGATTTTTTGGATTTGCTTTACGAATAAACCTGATTGGTCCATTTCTCTTTTGACTGACTGCCTCTTTGTAGTGACACAACATGTACACGGGTGTCGATCTCACCCATGTTCACGCTGCGTGTGTGGACATGGGGAAGGATCGCTCCTTTGTGCAGTTACTGACGTGAGCAGGATCATGGGAGTGTCAGATCAGGTGGACATGTTGCCTGCTTCCCCTCCTTAATCCCTGGCAGCGCCTTCCCACTTTGGTGGCCCATGTTGGTTTCCTTCTTGCACAAATGGGCCCACCCTTGAGGCCCACCCTTGAGGCCCACCCTAGGTGTACTGTTTGGGTTGGCTCCACTCTGGCCAGGAAGATTCTGCTTTGAGGACAGAGAATGTGGGGCCTCGTCCCCAAGAGTGATGGCATGGGGGCAAAGCCAGTCAGAGCCCACTCTGCCAGCCCAAGGCCTCCCCGGCTGTGCTACTGGAATTGGAAGAGAGGGCTCCTTGTTCTGGCCCCACCTTGCCCCCACCAGAGATGGCCCCAGACTTCCTCCCAGGTTCCTTCTCAGGCTATCACGAGTTTCCCCCACCCTAGTCCATCACCCACTGTTGTCTTCTACGCATCCATTTGCTCTGCTTTGCTGGGGGCACTGGCAGGAGACAGGAAGGGTAGCCCTTCCCACATCCATGTCCCCCTCGCAGCCTCATGCCTACATCCCCGTTGTGGCTGTGTGAGCTGACCAGGCCTGCTGGGGAAGACACTGGTGTGGTGTGTGTGGCAAGCCATGTGGCTGAGTGCTGGCTTTGTGTGGTGGTGGAGCAGACGAGGGAGCCCAGCTGGTCTCTGAGGGGACAGAGAAGAGAGTACCCAGAACGAGCGTGTGAGGAGAACAGGGTAGACCAGGCAGACTGGGTCCCTGTGGGGACAGAATTGAAAGATGTGATCAGGCCTTTTCAGGACAGGGAATGGGGAATCAGGGTGACAAGTTTGGGTCCTGGTAGGAAGAACAGAGGATGTGAGCAGGCCTAGTTTGAATGGGAGACAGAGCTACAGAGTGACTAGACCGGGCTGTTAGGGGACAGAGCAGGAAGTGTGGCCAAGCCTAGTCTGCATGGTGAATGTGACACCAGAATGACCAGCCGAGACCATCGGGAGTGGTGAGGCTGAGCTATACCTTAGTGGCGGTGACAGCCACACAGGGCTGAGTGAAGTGGATCAGATGAGGTCTAGACTGGGCAGGGTAGCACGAGTGGTGCCTGGGTGTCGATGAGAGGCAGCCAGGCTCTGGTCAGCTGCAGGGGGTCTGGAAGACCCTCTCTGGACCAGAGCACTTTCGCATGTCTGTCTGTCTCTCCCTGAGCTCTGTGTCTGGCCCTTTCCCCATGACTGCATCCACACCATCCTGTCTCATCAGCCCCGCCTTGGGCTTTGGGCCTGTTCCCTAGTGCACATGCTGGGCCCATCACCAACTCATCTTTTTGCAAACTTTGAGCAAACCCAGGAGTCCTTCCCTCCCTGCACTGTGGGGAGGCTGCTAGAATGGGCCGAGCCCCACCCCTCACCTTGCGCCCTCCTCTGTGGCCCGCTGCTTTGCCATCCTTGGGATGGGCTGCCCTTTGCCAAAGCCCCACCTCTGGCCTATCCCCCCTTCACTAAACAGTTTTCAGTGTCTCAATAGCTTCTGCTTATATGTTTGAAGATTCCAAACTGAATGGGGAGGTGGCGAAGGCCGCGCTGGCGAACGAAGACTGCCCCCACATAGACCAGGCCCTCACTCCTGATGAGGGTCTGCCCTTTACGCGCTCGGGCACCCGCGAGAGATACGGACCCTGCTTCCTCTTATCAACCGGGGAGTACGCGTGCCCACCTGGTGGAGGAATGAGAAAGGGTATGTAGAGGAAGCTGGAGCACTGTGCATCGGCTGGGCCGCCTCGCGCTCCTGCAGATGGGTGGGCAGGGTGGCGAGGGAGGGGCGCTGGGGGCAGGCAGGCACACGAAGATGGGCAAGGATGGAGGGAGTCCCACAGGGTTGGCCCCTGGAAGTCTGAGTCCCTTTTACCCAGTGGGGATTCAGGCTGGCACAGCCGTACGGAGGCCCAGACAGCTTTGGGTTGGCATTGAGCTAAGATGGTAGAAAGAGGCTTGGCACAGGCTGACAGATTATGGGCCATGACTACAAGGCAAGGGTTACCAGGGAAGCTGGAGGGACCTCTTGTAGGCTGTTCCAGGGGGCAGGGCAGGTCCAGGAAGCAACATGATCTCTCCTCTCCCCTGGTTGAGGATAGTGGGGTGGGTGGGCATGACTTGGTCAGGACCTGTGAGTTTAGCAACCCAAGATCCATATTATGGAATAGGCATCCTTTAAAAAGAGTCTACAGGCCAGTGGGAGGGGAAGCTTCAGGGTTTGGGGACAAGGCCATTGTCCTTGCAGAGGTAAAGTGTATGCCAGGCTAGTGGCAGATAGAGACAAGGTGGGCCGAAGAAAGTATGCTACACCTTCAATCCCATGTTCACGGGCCACTGCCCCAGGGTGGTGAGCGCCCCCTTGTGGTTGGAGAGGCTGAGACCACCGGTGGCCTCTGTGGGAGGTTTCCATGTACAGTAGTCAGAACTTCAGGCTGATCCTGCTGGAAAGAGGCTTCTAGTAGAGCTTGAGCATGGGCTGGGGAGAGGCTTGGGGGTGTCCAGAGTGGCCTAGGCCTGGAAGATGAGCCAAGCCTTTCTCAGTGCAGCGGACTGGCTGGGCAGCTCATGCATGTCTGGAGCGCCTCACATGCGCACATGGATGCTTGCTGGTGGAGGGCATAGGCTGGGCCAGACAAATACTTGGGAGCTTTGAGAGCAACGGAAGGTGTAGTCTGTGGCCACTGTCAACTGCTGCAGTATTTGAAGTGGCTAAACCAGATGCAAGGAGAAAAACAGACTTCAGAATCAAAGGCAATCCTAGGAGAGGCAGGCTACATGGAAACAAAGCAAAGTCTTTTGGGCCACTAGGCCTTGGTTGTGCCCACCTGATCTAGGCTGGCCACTGCTTCCTTTCTCTGTCTGGAGCTCCCTGGGACCTTGGCGTGGTGTACCACTCCCTGCATGGTGCTGCATGGCAGAGGGCTGCTGGCCTTGGGGAGGGCTGCCATCCTTGGCACCATCCACGGATGGGCCTGCTGCTCCCCTTTGCAAGTGGCTTTTTCCCATGTGGAGACTCTAGAAGGCTCAGGAGCAGGGGTCACCCTGGAGGGGGGCAGGAAGACCTTTCTTGGGCTGTGCCCTGCCTAACGAGGTCTCATGGCTACGCTTCTCCTTCATCTTGAATTTGGATCAGTTGGTGTGGCCTAGCAGAGCGGACAGGAGTCTCTGGACTGTGCTTCCAAAAGCCTGGGGAATGTGGGACCAAGGCAGCTCTTAGTGGTCAGAGCCCAGCAGCAACCACTGTCCACAGGTGATACCCATTGCCCTATCCTATCCCGGCTTAGGTGCTCAGAGACTCTGGAAGGTTCCAGGGTACAGGCCCCACCTACGTCCACACAGCCCCACATCTCCAGAGTCCTGGCAGCCACTAAGGACTTTTTCAAAGGTGATTCTGAGTCATAGTCCAGCAGATGTTGGAGGCCATGTGGAGAGTAGGAGAATTAGGGGCTCCACCGGTTCCCCAGAAGGGACAGAAAGAGGCTGCTAGGCTGGCTTGCTGCATGGGAAATAAGCCAGCTGGAGAAGAACCTGCCTGCCTCTGCATGCGGCTGTTCTGTCTTTCCTCTTCTTTCCTTAAAAACTAAGTACCAAGTGGGATGGGAAAGCTGAGAAGACAAGCTCAAGTGTTAATTGTATTCTTTACATACAGATCTTTGCAAAGAAAGCCCTGTCATTGCTAAGTATATGCCGACAGAGGCTGTGAGAGTGACTTGACCAGGCGGCTTGGCCGAGGACACTGGTGGCTATTAAGCATCTGGGTGGACCTGCAGCCCCTCCTCACCCTCGGACAGAGTAATTCACGCCATGCAGGTTTGCCGGACGAGTCCGAGTGGCACAGGCATTGTACTAGGACGGACGTAGCTTTTTCTACGGCCAAATGGTAACTGACCGTAGAGGATTTCTTTTTCTTCTTTTCATTTTTTAAAAATTTTATTTTATTTGGGATGGGGGGTGGAGGGGTTCCTTAGCATGACTTGCATGAAGTTAAACAGAAAACCCAACAAACCAAACCCACCAACCCCCTACAACTGTATGATTACCCTAAACAACAATAATGAAAAGAAAAAAACAAAAGTCCCATATTTTCTTTCAGAACTTTTTACTTTTTACACATTGGTGGAGCCCAGCTGTAACAGGGATCAGTAGAAACTTGTACATTTCCAGAAGTGGGGGTGGGGCGGGCTGGGGAGGAAAGATGGAGATGGAGAAAGCATTGCTTCCCTGTTTGTACGCAAGATGGAAAGTAAAGGTTCCGAAAAGGGCAGTCGGTCAGTCATCGGTCATATTGACCTCACCTTCATAGTTCATCTCTCACACGGAAACCGAGAACTTTGCTTCACATAGAATTGTGGAAACTCGCACTGCCGTTCCCTTCTGTTTGGCATGCTTGTGACCCGGCAAACGTCTCCCCAAGACCCTGACAGCGGCTAGTCTAGGAGGATTCTCTCATCTTCCTGGTGTGTAGATCCAGAGCGACCAACTTTCATAACAAATTGTTCATAGTAAATAATCAGCACCGTATGGATTTTCTAAGTGTTATTTTAAAACCAGGATGTAGAGCACCAAAAGTTCAGGACCACAGGAGGGGCGCCCTCCTCCACTTTACCAAGGCACAACCTGGCACTGTATGCAATTTATTACTTCAGAGTTAAAAACTGCATGCCCAATGTTATGCAAAGCGATTTGAGCATGAAATAAATTTTGTATCATGGTTTCTGTATAGTCTAAAGCAGATTTGTTTTCCTGGAGCAATCGGAGGTTTGCAGAGACACGCTTCTGCATCTCGAATAAATATAGTATTTTCCCAACAGAAACAGAGGACAGTAGCTTGGCTTTGGTCTGATTCTAAAATTAGTTGGGTGGGGGGAGAGGATGATATTTTTGAAAAACACATGCTTGGGTTGAAAAAAATGCAACATCTCGAGCTTTCACTGCAGCTCAAAACATTTCCTGGAAAGAGAGCAACGATGCTTTAGCTCAACAATCTTCCCTCCCCTCAGGGCCCTGGCCCCAGAAATAAAAAAACTGACTTTTGAGATGAAGCACGTATTTGGGTTTTTATTGCCTCCAGGCAGTGTCGTGATTCTCTTTTGGACTTCTGGTCTGTGTGGCTGGGCTGGGGTAAGCCCTGGCTGAGGCTACTGCTCCTGCCAACTCAGCGGGGGACAGTCAGGTCCTAAGGGGGAAGCTGGCCTCTTCAGGTTGGTTGGGCAGATGGTCCCTTGCATTGTGCATACTGTTGGGCTGGGGGAGGGAGGCAGCTCTCACATGGCATGGGGGGGGGGGTTTCAAAGACTTCTGAGGTCCCCTTGGCATGGACATTTCTCTGTGCATCAGGCCATATTGATGAACCTTTGGATCTGGCCACATAAGAGCCTCCAGTTCCCCTTTGCAGACCATGGTCATGTCCCTGCTAGGGTGACTGTTGAGTGTGATAGAGCCAGAGGCAGAAGTCCTCCTGCCAGTTCTGGTCCCCCAACTAGCTGTACCCTTGCAGGTCCAACCTGGTAGAGCACCCCAATGAATACCCACTTCTCAGCCTGCAGGTATCTTGGAAGTACAGTCCTCTCCTAGGGATCTCAACTTGCTCAGATTGTTCCCTTGGTTTTGGTGGAGGGGCAGAGTAGAGGAGTCAATCCTTTTCTTATCCATGGGAAGGAAGTCCCAGGAAGGTTCAGGTAGAAAGAGTCCCTGAAGGACATGGTAGTCAACCTCTGAGCATTTTATAGATGAGCAAATGGAGCCCAGGGAGAGTTATATGCCCAGGGCTGGAAACAAGGGGGTAACAGTCTTCCTCTGATTTTATTCCCCTCGTACCTCCTAGCATGGCCTGAGTCAATGATCCAGTGGCTGACTGAGAGGTTTACAGTACGTGTGTTGAATATTCATCTACCAGTTTTTCATCCCCTCCAAGCATTTGCCTCAACTTCCTGGTGTCTTGTGAAGTCCAAGGACTAAGAGGTTGGGGTTGGTGGAGCCTCTGCCCAGGGTTATATGGCTTCCAGCTGTAACAACCATCCGTCTCAGGATGTGCAAGCCAAGCAGCCTTGGCTGCTGCAGGGAGGGTAATGTTTATGCTACCCAGGGATCCATGGCAAAGAAGAGCCTGTGGTGAACACCACAAAACTATCTGGCACCCTTTTTTCAGGTCATGGGAGCTAATGGGAAAAGGGAATTAACATGCAGTGAGAATCTACTATGTGGGGAGCATCTTACAAACCATATCTGATAAGCACTCATAACAACTGAATAGCCCTATTTCAGAGGATAGAAAACAGGTTCAGAGAGTTAAAACAGTAACTAGCCCAAAGCAACACAGCCAATGAATGATGAAACCAAGCTTTGCACTTAGGTAATCTTTGACTCCAGAGCTCAGGCTAAGCTGTCTTCTGATAACTGAGAGTTTACTGGGGCTGGCTCTTCAAGGCAAAATTGAAATACTGGAGGTGTGAGTCCTAAGAGTCCCAGGTCCCTGAGAACTTGGCTTCATGCCCTCTTTCATGAAGTACCATGGGTGTGACAGCAGGGGCTGCTTCACATCCAGCTCATGTCTCACCTATCCCAGCAGCTGGCCCGCCCCTTTCTCTTAAGTGCCCCTCCACCCTAAGAATGGCATGGAAACTCCCTTAGCTGGGAGGCCTCTCTAACCTCTGTTCTCGCACCCACTTCCCTCTGTGTTTCAGCCACTCTGCAATTCTGACCTTTTGCAGCTACACATTTGTGCCTTAGGACCTGGAACACTCTCCCTCTAACAGCCTCTCCATTTTCACAGTAACTTTAACTGCTAACTTGACTTCAGTGGATCACTAAATCCCTTCAGCTGGAAGTAGAGGATGCTTTGTGCCTGGTGGAAGGGCCACAGGTCTAGATTCCTAACACCATTTCATCTAAGCTTGGTTAGATGGCCCTCAACTCACTGGGCGGGGGGTAGTGACTCTGAAGGGCAGATGGGATACCTGTGATCACGAGGCTATGCAAGACAGAAATGTCCTATCAATATCCAGGATATGCTACTCCTTCCACTATCACCCAAGAGGCCAGACCGAAGGCCTAGGAGCACACACTGGAGGCTGTTCTCTTTCTTCCTTCTCACAGTGGAGAAATATAAAAAACAAATTTACTCGTAAAAAATAACTTTTTGGGCCATGGAGATAGCTCAGTAGAATAAGGCTTGTCTAGCAAGTGAAAGGTCCTGAGTTTAATCCCTGTTACTAGAAAAAAAAAAATTCAAGTTAGCTCCTATGGCTCATTAGCTAACCAGGTGGATGACAGTGCCATTGACTATCAAGTAGCTATGATATCCATAGCACAGCTCTCAGGTTTCTCCTCACCACAGTGGGATAAAACAAGCTGGTAAGGGTGAGGGAATTAGAGGCCACTCTACTAACACTGCACTTCATGGTGACCCTACAGGTAGACAGACGAATTCCTTCATTCACTTTTATTGGCCACTTTTGTACCAGGAGTAATCCTTGATGAAAGGTTCTAGAATTGATCAAGACCTTGATGCGGTGTTCTCAGGGAGATCATGGTCTAGTAAGAATGGGAGCTTGGACATTTACAAAGTCTAAGGATGATGCAATGCTAATCAAATAACTAAAAAAAAAAAAAAATCCAGGAGACACTTGTCAACTCCTCCTTACTCGCGATATGGCCAGTGCTTGCCGACACCAGAGCCAGTGTGAAGTGATTAGGGAAAGCCCTCTGCTGATGTTGCTGCCAAGAAGGGTGAGATGGAGGAACCTGATGTGATGGAGTAGCCTGTGGTGTGTCCTTGTGCCCAGAGCCACTCATCCTTCCAGCAGAGCAATGGACTGTTTGTGCCCTGCTGCTCCAAGAAGGATCTGAGTCAGTTCCCAGAGAGTGAGGTTCCAGATCCAAGGGCTTAGGGTGGTGCACCCACCCCGCACCTGATTCTGTTTCAGCCTGGGATGAGCACAGGGACACTTCTTGGTACTCAGAAAGTGGTCTCACTAGAGGTGTTAGAATTTAGCAGTAGAGACCTTGGAGTTTGGGGTTCCTCCAGCAGGTGCTGGAAAAGGTAGAGGGGAACACTGATTTGCACTCTTGTAGGAAAGGTTGTGCTGGTTCCTTGTGAGCAAAAACTCATCTATGAGGTATGGGCCTAGGTACCGTTGCACTGGGGTTGCTTTTTGCCCTGCTGGATCCACAGTGCAGCCTGCAGGAGAGCGGATGGTAGCCAGTCACCCTGGGCTCGCTCCCTTAGGGATCATCTCTGGGCTGTCTTAAGGGTTCTATCTCTATGGGCCTGGTCACTTTGGCAATATCAGCTCTGAACACAGACACTGCACTGATTCCTGCTGGTTCTTGGAGGTGGCAGATCACGTGCTTTGCCACCATGTTTCTAGAATGCAACATTGGGAGCAGGACTCCATGCACTGGTGTTCAAGATCTATGGATATGAGTGGTCTCTAGGATCAGGTTGGGAGCTCAGGCTTCTCCTTGGCCACATTCTCTTTGGCTAAATCCTCTCCTGGTCCCAGGGTTATTCTCTATCCCACCCTTATCTAGCTCAGGGCCCAGGAAGGGTCACTTTTAGTCATAACCCAGAACCAGGGGCGAGTTATATCCCTTAAGCTGGTCCCTTCCCACATGAGCTAAGAAAATGTTGGAAAAAAGTCATTTAAAAAACTTTCTCAAGGACTCCTTGTCAAATGAAAGCCCAACATGCAATATATGGACAACACTGAAGCTACTCTGAAGAAGGTGGAGTCAGGCAATCCAGTCCTTTGTCTACTTAACTCACAAAAAATAACTTCCCCATAGTCCACAAGAAGGTCACTGATCCTCAGTGGACTCCAGGGCTCTGAAGAATGCGGAAGAAAGCCACTAGGCTGGATGGAGATCAAAGGTCCTTCTGCTCGGATATCTGGAGCCTAGCTATCACAGACCCAAACTTGGAGGCTGTGGCCATTATAGTCACAAAGGATGGCTCTAGTGTCCTGTCTGCCTTAGATGATTAAGTCTTCCAAAGAGTTTCACTGGTTCTAAACTCCTTTGTCTGTCTCTGAGGTCTCTTAAGCAAAGTCTTGGGTTTTTCTCTCCACTTAATTCATTTTACTCCCTCACATCTTCACTCCAGAGCCTTCTCTTTGGCCCCAGTTACCAAAGGTCTTCCTTCTTTCTTCCCTCCCCTCCCTTTCCCTTCTCCTCCCCTCCCCTGACCTGCCTTGCCCTCCCCTAACCTGCCCTCCCCTTCCCTTCCCTTTCATCCCCTCCCTTTCCTTTCCTTCTTTCCCTAGTCTCCAGACAGAGGACCCCAATATCTCTGAACATGCAAGCTGCCTGCTCTAAGTCCTGAGAATACAACCCAAGGATAGGCTTGGGGCTGCTAGCTCCTCTGTTTTGCAAACCAAAGGCTGCTGAACCCACCAGGACTATGCCTGGGTTTTCTGTCTACCAGTCAAGGTGAGGCTGGAGGCTTTCTGCTGGGGTTTTAGCTTTCCATGTCCTTTGGTGCACACCTGCCCCTTCACTGACTCACTGAACACGGATATCTCCTTGAGCAGGACACAGGGCAAGCAGCTGCCATGGTTCTGGTTTGTTGGCTCAAGTCAACCTACAGCCTAACACAGTGAGTCTCTGGGAAAACTTCTGGTGGGAAAAGCCACTTTATTAAAGGTTCTCTATCACAGTCTTTCATTTCTGGATTTGTCAGGTTGGCTTTGGGTTGAAATTTCTGTCTCTCCTTCCAGTTTCTCTTCTCCAATGTTTTGAGATTCGGTGTCCTCAGTGGCATTTGAGGGATGGTATGTGATACTGAGATCCTTGTCCAGAGCAGGTCGTCCTGGCAGCTGACAGAGCGCAAGGGAGTGGCCAGCCCCACAGCCCACAAGGAGTCCTGGTGCCAACCGCAGGTCTCGCACAGGCTTTGGGGCCCAGACGTTAGCTTCACTGCCATCCCCGCACATGCCATGCTCATTCCATCCCCAGGAATAACACGTCCCACCTGTGAAGGAAAGGGAGCTGCTGTGAAGTGGTTCTGGAAACAGCACAGAAAAACACTCACTGAGGGTACAGGTTCCCTCAGAGACCACAGGTCACAGAAGAGGAAACCACAGCTCAGCAGTACTTGGAGGCTCACATCTGTTGCTGTCCACACCCCAAACTCGGCCTTCTTCCTTGGCCCTTCACTCATGGTCACCCCTACATGTAACCCATCACCAAGACCTGAGAGCCCTGACTCCAGGAAGGTTTCAAACTTCCCTAGTCTGTCATTGTACACTGCTACCATCCTAATCCAGACCATCGTTTCCTCCTGCCTCGGCCACAGCAACAGCCAGCTAGCTAATGAGGCTGCTCACTGTCCACTCTGGTCTTCAGAGGGATCTCTGACAACTGCAAACCTGATTGCACACTGTCTCCCTGCTGGAAACCAACCTTTCAAAGACTTTCCAAGGTACTGAGGGAGGCACTTCCCTGGCCTAAGATCTGACACCATGAACAACTCTTCCCCATCTTCTCTTTCTCACTGCATTCCCACACCCTGGCTCCTTTCACTTTCTCAAGGTCTTCCTTCTTCTAAAAGTCCCAACTTCTAGGGGTTCCAGGCATCCTCATGCGTTTTGCTCCAGTGTAAATTTTGCTCAGAGGACAGGCACCCAGGCCATCCATTCTTACAGAGCTCCTGTTTTTTTTCCTCTGGAATATGGCACCCTTTGCAGTGATGTGTGACCCGTTTGGTGACCTTTCACTGTCCCCTCCTCAGTGGCCTGTACCCTCTGGTGAAAGAAGAAGCATGCCTGTTTCATTGTTCATTCTGTCTCCAGCGCAGTGCCTGGATCTCAATAAGGAGCAAACCTTACTGCTAGATGAAGGAATGAACAAATGCAGTCACGCAGCAGGAAGTGGCCAGGCCAGCACGGAAGCCCAGGCCTTCCAACAGCCCAGGACGCTCCCACCCTGGCACGCCCACTTCCTAGGGCTGGGACCCTCTGCTAGGGGCTAAGCTCCCTTGCATTTTTCTGTGTTGCTTTAACAGTTTCTTCTGGATACAAAAATAATACATCTCCATGCCAAGAAAAAGAAAACATGGAAAAGACAAGTGTAAAGAAAAGCCGCCTTGCGGAGTCTTGCCTACTGCTGTGAATATCTCGTAGATCGCTTTCAACCTTAAATTTGTAAAACTCACAAAAATTGGTACATATTTTTGTCCTGTTTTTACTCATTCATAGTATAACCCAAATATTTCTTCATGGACTTGCAAAGTATTAAAAATGCAAATTAAAATAATTTACTTGAAGTTTTAATACAGCTCAAAATACAGAAAGATACTGAAAGTAATATGAAAGACGCATATCCTCACCTAAATTAAGAACACCGACATTGACATTTT
>PVKN010001179.1:0-55808 GCA_004027915.1 Capromys pilorides | reverse complement strand
ACTAAGTGCTCTGTAGCCATAGCTTATGTATGTCTTTCATTGTGATAAAAGTCTGTCCTCCAATTTCTTATCTTAATTAGAAAAAAAAAATAAAAGCAAGATGACCTGTTAATTACAAATTGAGTACGTCCATAGTAAGTCAGCATTTGAAATAGTTGGATTTGAACGTTTTGCTTATTTTACAGTTGACCCTCTCTGCTGCTGTCCTACTCCTATTAGAGTAGGAGCTTAAAAGATTTGGGGCTGAAATTCTAGCTCCCCGGCCTCAGTCTGTATTCCTGCTTACAAGAGACCTATTTTCTTTTCTTTTTTTTTTTTTTTGACGAGACCGAGGTTCAAACTCACGATCTTGCACTTGGCCAGCAGGCACTTGTGCCAGGGAGCTATCTCCCTGGCCACCCTATTTTTTTTTGTGAGCAAGTTGCTTTTGAATATAAGAAAGTATTTGTCATAAAAATTCCCTTGGACTCACAGGTCCACAGCCTGTTCCTGTTGACCTGGAGTGCCGAGAGCAGGCCTCCGAGACTCTTCGCACTCTTTAACTTCTGAGAGATCAGCTCTCCCAGGCCCGTTGTTTGCTGGTGTTTGCTTGTGACCTCTTTCTTGTTAAGTCTGTATTAATTAAAATGTAAAAAGTTGAGTCTTCAGTAATATAGCATAACACATCCAGATCTTAGCTGTTCTATTTAATGTCATCTGATGCAAGCAAGGTACAGAATTTCTGTCACTCTACATATTCCCTCCTCCATTTTCTACCTTTTCCCAGGCCCAACAGTGCTGGATCTGAGTTCTGTCAGGGTAGGTTAGGACTCACAGCTCCTCTCCTCTCCATGCCAGTAGCACATTGTGTGCAGTCTTTCTGGTGACGTGGTTCTGTCGCAGCTCCATGGTGCTTGAGACCCTTCCTTCCTTCCTTCCTTCCTTCCTTCCTTCCTTCCTTCCTTCCTTCCTTCTGTATTTTGTGCAGGGTTTCACTACGCAGCTCAAACCATGCCTGGACTTGTTTGCCAACTCATTCTCTGGCTCAGCATGCCCGGGGGCGGGGCTGGAGCGGCATGTGGTACCAGGGACTGAATCATGGGCCCTGCTCTTACCCAAGCAGGCGCTGAGATATCTTGCCGGCCCTGATGCCAAGGATTTCTTTCTCTGTTCCTGTCCTGAACCCTTGGTGCTTTTTACCAGAGAAAATCAGATTCTCTCCTCCTCTTCCTCCCAGCTCTTCCTGTCCTGGGTTGGCAGTTCTTAAGTTCTTCTTAGGCCTCTAAGACCACATAACCATTTTTTATTGCAATTTTGGCTTTAACAAAATTTAGCCAGAAAGTAAGCTCTGTAAGTGTAGAAACATTGTCTGATCTGATCACTATTAGTGTATATCTTTAGCTTCTAGAGCAGTACCAGCTTATAATAATATTTATTTAATGAATATGTTTGAAACCTATGAAAGTAGACATGTTGCACTATAATAACATGTAGTGATTTATGTATTAGGAGTTTCCGATGCAGCCAAAATGAATATTTTGTTTTTTTTCCCCTTAAAACAAGATGGAATATGGTTTGGTAAAGAGGATATGGAAATAACTGAAGAAAATAGACAGAAGTTAATGATAAATGGGGCTTTTGTGTTGGCTCCTATTTGGTTGGCCATGTGGTCTATGGAAAAAGGCTACAAAAATCTCTCCCACCAGATTGGCAGAACTCCCAAAATGTATATTTGTAAAGACTTGTTTCTTGGCTTAAGCTATTCTCATTTTCACGAGATTTCTTTTAAAATTCAAATTCTGAAGGAAAAAAAGTCACATGCATACATTTAGGGAATTAGTTTAAGCGGTCATTGCCAGCTCCTCCATCAATCTGGGGAAAGAAGACACAGGAAGTGAGAAACTGGCCTGGGTGGGCCTGTCCTGGCCTTGCTTTCTGAGGGGTAGAAAAGAGGGTGGAGGAGGGGGAGGGGGAGGGGGAGGGGGGAGGACAGTTCATGACCAGTGAGGGAGGGGTGGGTGAGGACGTAGCACCGAGCTGGGCATTGGAGTGTGGTAGAGAGGGCATGGAAGGAAAAGCAGGACCTCTTTTAGAATTCAGTCAAGCTGTTAAGGATGAGAGTTCTGTGTAGAAAAGACAAAGGTGGTCTCCTGCTTTCCTTCATGGCTAAAATCGTGCACAAAAGCTGACTTCTGTGTTTTCAGGAAGGCATTGTGCTCAGGGATGCCACAAATTGGGAAAGCTTGTCTTTCAGATGTAATCTCCAGTGAACTGTTCTCAATATTTTCCAGGCGTTCTTTGAGTTTTTCTTTTCTCCTCATTCTGACACAGTCACCTTCGTTTCAGTGAATGTCTGAAGCCAAATCTGGCCTCACCTTTACTTTACACCTTTTCAGTCCCCTAATGGCTTCTGTCCTCGCTCAGCAGAGTTGATGAGAACTCTGGCTTTTATCCCCAGCATTTCCTTTTCTGCTCACTTTTGAACAGTGATAATAATAAAATATTCTGTAATGGGACTGCTACATAAAATGGCTGTACTAATGAGACTCAGTTCCTTTCCTTGTTTCTTCTGCTCTTCATGCCAGGTCCTTCTCCTTCCAACAGTTTTAGATTTACTAAAAAACCAAGCAGCAAGTACAGAGAACTAGCCAGCCTGTCTTCAGTTTTTGCTGCCATATTAACATCTTACATGACAGGGGCATATTTGTTTTGATTTATGAACTCGGGCTGACTGACTTAGCATTGACTAACCTCTGTCCAGAGTCGACTCACCTCTATAGTTGACTCAGGTTTTCCTGCTTTCACGCAGTATCCATGTGTTGTTGTAGGGTCCCATCCAGGATACCATATTCTGATTAGTTGTTATGTCTGTTTGGGTTCCTCTTGGCTGTGATGGTTACTCGGACTTTGTTTCTGATGCCCTTGACACTGTTGAGGAGTACTGGTCAGAAATACTGTAGCTGATAAAGTACGTTTCTGTCTCTTATTCAGGGTGTGTCCTGCCAATGTGAGGCCTGGTTAGCCTTGTTGACTTTGAACCTGGCTCCATCATGTCTAGCAGATTTCTCTTCTGCATGAGAGTCTTGCTTCCGTTTCCATTCTGGACTCTTCTGAGGAAGTTGCTAGGCACAGCTCTCTCCTGAGGAATGGTGAATTTTGCACTCCTTTTAAAGGATGGTTTATGTACATGAATTTCTTTGAAGTTTTATGCATGAGGAGCTTGTCTCTTCTCCATTTATTAATATATCCAGTCATTTATTCATATCAATATGAAGTAATGCATTATTTTATATTTTGGGTTGTAATGCAATGTGACTTTGTTTTATTGTTCCAATTCTTTTAATTTTTGAAACAGGGTCTCACTATGCAATTTAGGCTGGCCTTGAACTCACTCTGAAGCCCAGGCTGGTCTCTAACCCAGTGATCCTCTTGCCTTGGCTTGTCTCCCAAGCTCTAGGATTACAGAGGTGCTCCACCACAACCAGCTGTTGTTCTAGTTCTTCCAAAGTTGTCCACTGGATCTCGTTGATCCTTTGACCTTGCCTCACTCATATGTATGTGTGAGTAAAGCCTTTTACCTTCTGCTGTTACCCAGTGTCCAGAATGGTCATGTATATTTTCTGTCCTGGCCTTAAAATCAGGCCCCTTTTTCAGGGATCCATGGTTCCTTTCTCTGGAGCATTGGAAGCCAACGTCCAGGAATTAGGCATGGTTATTGCAATCGAAGTATTCCCTATTTATTTTTATTATAATTTGGATTCTTTCACTCATCACATCAATTATACATACAGTGCATTATTTGCTTGATTCTTATATTGATTAGTTTTCCCATTGCTGGGACAAATTACCTGGCACATGTAATTTAAAGGAGGGAATGGGTTCTTCAGCTCACGATGTCAGTCCAGGGTCGCCACCCCCACTGCTGGGGTCTGAAGCTGGGTATTGCATCATGGCAACAGGGCACTGGGGAGCAAAGCTGTTTACTTCATGGATGTCAGGGAATGGAGGACAGGATAAGAGCACAAGAGAGAAAGGGGAAAGATAGAGTCCTCATGGCCACGTCTTGTGACTCACCTGGAAGTAGGCTCTATTCATCGCCTCATCTACACAGGAAGTGGACACCATCTCCTGTGTGTATGTTAAGGTAAGCGAGGTAAGCAAGGGGTGGCCAAGGTTAACCATCCCAACTTCTTCCTTACTGTCATTGTTGGCTCCATGAGCCCAAATGGGATGTTTCCTCCACAGTACCTACGTCAGAGTTAGCTTTCAAAAATGTGTTGGATGAAAAGGAAAAAAAAAAAAAAAAAAAAATGACTACGCACAGGGAAGCAGGATTTTCATGGGAGAGCCTTCAGTATTTGCTCAATGGTTGATGTATTTAAAGCTCAAATTTATTATTTTTTATTTTTTATTTCTTCTCCAAATTCAAAGTGTGATTGGTGATTTAACCTTTGCGTATTTCCATGTGCAAAGCATTAAAGACCCAGTTGGCCAAAAGCTTTATAGGAAGGGTGAGGAGATAGCTCAGTGGCCTAAGTGGCTGCCTGACAAGCTCAAAGTCCAGAGTTTGTTCTTCACTACAGCATGATTTGCCAGACCTGGAACTGGGCATGGAGGTGCACACCTGTAATCCCAGTGCTGGGGAGGCTGAGACAGGAAGATCACTAGGAGTCCGAGCTGCATAGTAAGACCCTGTATCCAAACAATAGAAATAAATAAATGAATAAAAGATTTGAAATTATGAAATTGAAGATTCCTTTCATCTGTACCACACTTATAAGTTCATTAATTGAGTTGATGTTTACGTTCTAATTCTTGAAGCAGCTTGATAATTAAGCTTTATGATTAGATGCAGAGGTATCTATGAAGTCAGAACATTGCTTTCTATAGGTGAGCTATCTAGAAACTCATTTTTACTTGCTTATAGGTGTAATAAAAGCACAACATTTTTAAATGCAAAAAGAAAGAACAGAAAGAAAGAAAGAAAGAAAGAAAGAAAGAAAGGTGATGGCAAAGAAATACAACTAGAAACACAAAATAATTGCTAATGTTTCTCTGTTGAAAGTTAAGATTTGTAATAAAGCCAGATCTAGGACATGGTAAAGTACAGAGGGCTGGGTGGGACTGGTGGGGACCTTTTGCAGGCATTGTAGGGCCAGGGATAGATTAGAAGGCTCTCCTGCTTCTGATGCTTGCTAGTGTAGAACACACCAGGAAGAGCACCTTGTCCCCAGCACACAGAATCCCAAGACAGACAAGCAAAGTCTCTAAGTTCCGTCACTGGCTCAGTCACTGCCCTTCGCTTAAGGTCAGTAGTGGATGCAGGGTGTGCAGGGCTGGGGGATGTGGGTGCACAGGGAGTGGGGACTCACTCAGCAGTGCAGTTCAAGGTGGAAGCTAGGGCAAAGGGCAGGATACCAGCAAAGCAGGCATAGGGTTGACTCCCATTTGGTCCAGGATGGACACCATGGGGGGCTTCCTCTCATCAACCAAGGCTCATGGTAGGTTGGGGTTTCAGGGGCTTTGGGGGAGCCTGTGGAGGAGGTTGGTTACATAACTATGGCTCTAGCTAGAGAAGAAACATGGGCCTGATGTTGGGGTCTTTGTTTCCCATTTGACCTTTAGTTCTGGCATAATTACTTTTCTGAGGAAATTATTGAAGGTCACATTAGGTTGCATCCTGAGTCAGTCAGCAAGACTCACTCAGGGCCTGTGACTCACAGCTTTGTCACCGTGCAGCAGAAATACCTGTGCTCACTCAGCCCCAGTAGACCTGGGAGCTGGCCCCTGACTCTGCTCCTGTGCCTTGGGCCGTCTCCCCTTGAGGGGAGGTCAATATTTTCCACTCCCCGCCCCCCTGCACTACAATCTGAGATTCTGTCCCTCAGGAACCTCTGTCTGCCTCCAGGAAGACTTAACCCTTCCTGTCCCTGCTGTGTGTAGCTTTCCTGGCTTTTGAAACCTGCACAAAGGAAGTTCAGGGCATTCCCTGGAAAATTTCCTGGATGTCCTTGGCTTAAAAGGGCCACTTCAATCCAGGAAGAGAGAAATGGTCTCTGTTTATTTCTTGTCTCGTGTGAAAGAAACATCCAAAGTTGCAGCCTTGTCGTTCAGTTTGTCCACCTGCTTCCACTTGTAGGAAAACACAGTGTCTCTCCTCTCCAGTTCAGCAGTTCTCAAAGGGAAGTGTATATGATAATTTAAGTGACCCCTTCCCTGGGAAAGTGAGTCTGTGTTTGTTAGCTGCGAGGAGTCTAGTGCAGGAGTTGAGAAACCAGATGCCTTCAGGGGTTGAGGAGAGACTGCAATCGCAAGAGCTACTGAGTGGGGGGCCGCTTGGCTTGTAGCCATTACAGCTCATGCACACTTGTGTGTCTGAAAGTGTACTCTCCTGGCCACGTGATGGCCATGTCCAGGAGCACAATTTGCAGTTGCACTTCTGATGCTTTTGGAAAGCCTCAGGCTTGGGTTATTGAGGAATAAGAATTTGTTGGAGCAAGAACAAAGAAGAGGAAGGGATTATTTATTGAGTACTATGTGGTAAGCACTGATTGCACTCCACATTTTTACATGGAGTATTTTGTTTAATTCTTGCAAAACTCAACAGAGTGTATATGGTCTCACTACTAGACTGGATTCACAGTAATTTTCCTGTTTTCAGCCTCCCAGGTGCTGGGATTACAGGTGTGTGCCACCATGCTCAGTGTCAATTGCTGTCTCAGCATGCCCTGGCGGTGGGGCTGGCATGGCACGCTGGGTCGAATCCCAGCCACTGCTCTCTGCCTAAGTAGGTGCTTTAGTCCACTGAACTATCTGACTGGCCCTCAACAGAGTAAGTATTGATGGACTCAGAGAAGTTAGGTAACTTGCTAAAGTTTTCAGAGCTGGTGAGTGGCAGAGCTAGGAGGTGGGTCCAGGCCCACATGCCTTTAATGTGTAAGCACTGATACGGGCATGTGGCAGCTCTGATCCATGCTTCTCCCCAAGGGAAGAAGATGTTCTGCCCCCACACTCAGAACTTCAGTCTGATGCTTTGTAAGTTGCTTCCAGGCAGGGTCTTTCTTTATGAGGTAGGTAGGAACATAGACTCTGCAATCTGAAAGCCAAAACTCAACACGTGACATCAGACCTTGTTATATTATGTAAAAGTTGACAATAATTAGAGTATCTACCCTATGTGATTGTTATGGGGAGTAAAGAAGTTTACAAAAGTACACCCCTTGGTGGATGCCAGGTAGTGACCACTACATTAGCTGCTCTTGTTACTATTCCTGAAGATCTTGGTGTCTTACTGTGTGACAGCGTGAGGCTCAGCCTTGTTGTGTCTTAGGGATGCGGGGGGAGTGGATGTCTCCCAGTAGACTCGTTCATGGGCGTCCCATTTACCCTCGAGCCGTTTATCATCTTCTCATATACCTCCCCTGTCTCTTTTTCTCTAAGCTGAAGAAGTTACCTGCTTCATGACTTGGATGTCTGTGACCCACGCTGTGTCTGCATAGAGAATTCTGATTTGTAAGGGAAGTTAGGGAAAGGCATTTGCAGTTGGGTGAGCATCTGCCTGTGTCTTCTGCATGTGTTTTTCTGTGAGTAGGCGCACCCAGAAGGAATGAAGGTTACAGCCGTTTGCTTTTCGGAGTGCGATTTTGCCTGCGTTGGAAGTGTCGGGAGGAGCAATGAAAATGTATCCAAGCTGATACACTCGTGTGCCAGTGTCTGCTCTGAGGGGTTCTCCTTTCCTTGAGTGGAGTCAGTCAGGGTGGGGTTTTGGAGCAGGGACAGTGAGGGAGGGACAGATCTGGGAGGGAAACAAACTTTCTTCCTCTGCCCCTGCCCCTCCTTCCAATCAAGGATCCCATTTGGGGTGGTGGGAAGTGTAGGTGGCAGTGCAGAGGAGGTGAGGCGGGGTGACGCCTGGGGCGGCAGACTGGCAAGAGCTGTGTTTAGCAACTTGACTTTTATCGGAGAGGGAATCTCTGAGCAGGAGGATGTGGCGGGATGCTTGCATTTCAAAAATGAAAATGCAGCATGGAGATGGATTTGAGAGGTGTGAGGATGGAGACCAGGAGACCCCGGGTGAAGCTGTGGTGGAAATCAAGGCAAGAACCGAGAGGGCTGGGATCCAGAGAAGAGTTGAGCTGGTTAGAGAAAAGTCACAGGGTGGGAAATCAAGTAGTGATGGAGGAGCAGGAGGAGGAGCCCTTGGGAGCCTGCTTCGGAAGACTGAACACCCCGCTGCTGGCAGCGGGAAGGAAAGGCAGGAGACTTGGCTAGGGGAAGTGGGGCAGGGACGGAGCTGAAGGTGTGCTGAGTTTGAGGAACTCACAGGACATGCAGTGAAAGAAACTAACTGAGCTGTTGGGTCTGAAAGCCTGAATTTTGGGGGATGAGGATCTAGTTATAGAAGCTAAATGAAGCTATGGGAAAAAATGAAATTAGTTGCTCAAAGGGACTCAAGGAAGGGGAAGAGAACAGGATTGGTCTCCCATGGCCGTGGTAACTAACGAATGTGTAGTGAGTGATTTAATAACAGCACATTTATTTTCTTACAGCACTGGAGGTTAAAAGTCTAAAATGAGTCTTTGGAGGTTTGCAGGACCGCGCCCCTTCTGGAGGCTTGGGTGGGGGGGGGACCTCATCCCTTGCCCTCTTGGCAGCCACTCACATGGCTTGCTTGTGTCCGTTTCACTCCGACCTCTGCTTCTTTCATGTCTCCTTGTCTGACACTTACTCTTCTGCCCCACTTTTGTAAGGATCCTTGTGAGATTAGGTTCACTGAGACAAGTCGGGATTATCTCCCCGGTGCAGATCCTTAACCAAGCAGAGGAACACATGAACAGGTCCCAAGGATCAGGACCTGGGACCATTACGCTGTTTGCTGCAAGGACCTAAACAAATCCCCCAAGGTTTACTAACATAAAGGTCCGGACGGGAAGAGGAGCAAGCAAAGGGGCAGAGATGTTATGGTGGAGAGAACCAGGAAACCATGGCCTTCAGGCTGGAGAGGGCCTTGGGCAGGAGATGGTCAGCAATGTTGACAAAAGGGAGTGATTGTTTTGTCAAATGCGACAGTTTCTGCCAAATAAAGAGGGAAAAGATGTTCTTTGATGTTGATGATCACGTGTTATGGTTTATGTCTAGATGTAACCCCAAAGCCTCATGCAGTCATGGCTTCTGGAGTTTTTGATTGACTCATGGTCCAATGCTGGTATTAGGGGTGTGAGAGCTACACCTACCCTGGGGCCAGCAGCCTGCATACGATATACAGGAGGGGAAGAGACATGCGCCTTGCTTCTCTTTTTGCTGTTGTTGCTTTTATCTGTCACCATGAATTGTTGCCCTCTCTGTGTGCCACTCTGCCTTGGTGCCAGGAGAGTATGGACTGAATCCTCTACCAACTGTGAGCTAAGTGAACCTTTCCTTCCTGAATTCCGAGTATCATGTATTTTGTTTTGGCAAAAAGAGAAAAGTAACCAAGACAATCAAGAACCAGTTTATAAATTCAATGAATCATGATTGAGCATTTACTTTGTGCCAAGAACTATTCTGGGGGTAGAACCAACAGCAGAGACAAAGGCACAGTTCCTGCTGATATCTTAGATTGGGAACACAGGAACTGAGTTAACAAATAAATAAACAAAACCCATAGTTGTGATTGCTTAGTACGGCATCACGGTAGGAAAAGGGTGAAATGACAAGATCTGGGAAAAGAGACCACATCTACGCCTATGCTGAGTGACAAGAGTGAGTCTTTCCAGTCTTGAGGGTGGCATTTCAAGAAGCAGTTAAAGAACAGATTCTCCCTTGGGTGGCCCAGCTTGATGGGGACAAGCTGTACTGTCAGGCTAAGGAAGGCTGTGGAGGATGAGGCTAGGAAAAGCATGCAAGTCACGGCTTAGGGCTTTGAGTGCCACATCAAGAATTTAGCTTTCGTTTGAGGTTTTGTTGTAGGGATTGGGAGTAGGGTTTAGGTACTAAAAAAAAAATGATTGCCGTGAAAAATGATGTGGGCTTGGATTGGGATTAGAGTAACTCTCATGGGTTGAATTGTGTTCCCCCAAAGATATGTTGAAGTCCTGAGCCCTGGCACCTGTGAATGTCTTATTAGGGAAGGGGGTCTTTACAGATGTAATTATGACGAGGTCATACTGAATTGGTAGGCCTGATCCTACATGACTTGTGTCTTTTTTTTGAAAAGAGAATTATGCCTTTATTCCTTGCTTTGCCAATCAGGCAGGCTGAATAGTTTGCTTTTTGGTAATCAAAGAGACAACTCCCATACCCTCGTCTGACTCCACTGACTCTTCCTTGGTTTTCACCTTGGCTGTGGCAGCTGCAGCGACAGGGGCAGCAGCCACAAATGCAGCTGGATCAGCTAAGAATGCCTTGACCTTTTCAGCAAGTGGGAAGGTGTAGTCCGTCTCCACAGACAAAGGCACGACCCGCTTGTACCCACTGATGATAGCATGGGGCACTGACGCAACAGTTGGGTAACCGATCTGCAGACCAACGCTGGCAACATTGCAGATACCCTCCAGAAGGCGAGAATGCAGAGCTTCCTCTGTGATGTCAAGGACTTCTGGGTTGTAGATGCTTCCATTGTCAAACACTTGCTGAATGATCAGCCCAAAGGGGAATGGGGAGATGTCCAACATGTTCAGGAAGGTCGCCTCGCTGGCTTCCACTTTGTCCCCAGCCTTAATCAGCTGTACATCGCTGAGGATTTCAATGGTGCCCTTGGAGATTTTCATGGTGAAGCCCAGAGCCTGGAAGAAGGAGGTCTTCTCAGGCCCCAGGACAGTGTTCTTGGCTGGCACGGTGACTTTGCATGGTGCAGTGGCACCTACATGGGTAGCAGCAGGCACCTTATTGGCCAGCAGCATGTCCCTGATCTCAGTGAGGTCCTCCTTAGTGAACACAAAGCCCACATTAACCTGGATATGAGGCAGCAACAGTTTCTCCAGGGCTGGATTGTTCTCCAGATGTCCTCAGATGGCCTTGCACATCATGGTATTCTTGCCCATCAGCACCACAGCCTTCCTGTGGAGGGACTTTCAGATCTGCTGCATCTGCTTAGAGCCCACATTGTCTGCTCCCACAATGAAGCATTTTGGATAATCATCCAAAAGTTGGATGATCTTAAGGAAATAGTTGCATTTCCAGGTTGCCCTGTCTTCCCTGGGCATCATGGCGGTGTGTCAGGGATTGCCACTGTCTTGGTTACTCTTCTATCGTTGCTGGGACAAATACCCGACACTCAAAATGAAGGAAGGAAAGGTTTATTTAGCTCACAGTTATTGGAGGTTTCAGTCCATATTTGGCTGGCCCAAGGCTGAGAGGAACAGGGCAGAGAGCATCTAGTTCATGGCGGTGGAACAGCAACAACTGTGACAGAGGCAACAGACCAACCAGGGCAGCAGAGCAACAGCATGAGTCTGTCTCTCTGTCTCTCTTTATATCACATTCAGGCTCTCTGTCTCAGCCTATCTGCCTCAGGCCACACCCATAATCCCAGAAGGACTCAGACCCATAGTCCCATTAGTACTAAAACATAATCCCAGTGGATCATGAGTCAAGTCTCAAACTCTTAGAAGTCCCCGCCCCATGATTGCATGAGGCTTTGGGGGGACAACTAGACATAAACCATAACAGCCACGGAGGGTTTAAAGATGATGTCACTCTCATGAGAACACCTGGAAAGAGCTGACTTGTTCTTTATAGGAAATTTGGACACAGATACAGAGACACCTGGGGAGAACACTGGGTAGTGAAGATTGAGGCATGGGTGGGATCAGTACAACTGCAATCCAGGGAATGCTAAGGCCACCACCAGAAGCTAAGAGTGGCCATAAAAGGGTTCTCCCCTCTATGTTACAGGGGACCATGGCTCTGCTGGCCTCTTGAGGTTTGGACTTTTGGTATGTTAAGCCATCCAGGTGAGGAGCTTTGCCATAGTGGCCATAGGAAATTGATTCAGTAGTAGAGATGGGTCATGGTGGCATGGAAGTATAATTGCCGTCATTTTTTGTTTTTAATGTATTTGGTACAGGGTCTCACTACGCAGCTTAGACTCATAGTGACCCTTCTGTTTTCAGCCTCCCCAGTGCCAGGATTATAGGCGTGTGCCACCATGCCTAGTCTCAGTGGCTAGCTTAGCATGCCTGAGGAGTGGGGCCGGCACAGCACGTGGTGCCCAGTATTGAACCCCGACCCCTGAGCTTGCTGAAGCAGGCGCTTAGTCCACTGAGTTATCTCGCCAGCCCTTCTTCATTTGTTGAATGACTGAAGGTGGGAGGTGAAGGAAAGGGAGCAACTGAGGACACACGAGGTTTATGGCCTGAATGACTAGGGAGCTGATGATTCTCCTTTCTCAGATTAGGAAGACTTTGGGTCGAGCAAGATGGGGAAGGAAATCAAAAGTTGAAGGGATGAGTCAGAAGCTGAGCTGGAGGTAAAGTCTGAAGGTCTTTAGCATATAGATGGCCTTGAAATAGGGAGAGTAAATGAAATCACCCAATCACCTGGGGAGCTGAAGTTTCAGGCAACGCTGACTGGCTTTGAAAAGTCCTGCTGTGGAGAAAAGCTATTTTCCAGCCTCAGATATTCTTGACTTTTTGTGGGTCCAAGTGGGATTTGTACTCCTCCCCTAAATCTCATGGCTTGAGTTAGCTACTGTATATTTCTTTGCCTTCAGCTGGTTAGAAACCCTGGCCTCAATATCTTGAAGTTTGTTTCATCAAGAGATAGAATTTCTTCTTCCCTCCAAACTCCATCTCTTCCATTGTTTTGGTCTTGTGTCTTACTTGACCAATGAATGTGGTTGAAATGATGCTGGGCTAATTTCAGAGCTTTGTTTCCAGAGGCTGCAGCTTATGATTTTGTCCTCTTGGACCATTTTGGCTTCCATCTATGGAGGTCTGTGTTCTACCAGGCTGGAGAGAGGCCCAGCTGACAGCTGAGAGACCATCTTGGGTCAGACCTGTCAGTGCTGTGTGACTGTAGCCAAATGAGTGAGTTCAAGTCAATTAAGTAGGAGAGCTATCAGGTCGGCCCATAGAACTGAGGGAGATAGTAAATTGTTGTTTTTAAGCTACAGTGTTTCAGAGAGGTTGATTATACCAATGGACAAGCTTGATATAGAGCTTGTATCCACGTGGGTGTCATGGTGTGGAGGGAAAGAGCTGCATTTTGTTCAGGGTCATAGAAATAAATCATGATTTAACCTAGATGCATGATTAAATGGAAATCTAAAAGGTCATGGAATAATACATCATTCATGAAATGGTAAAATGCAGAAGGCTCATTTCAGGGACCAAACGGTATGCATGTATCATTCTTTCAACAAATATTTAAGGGTCTGTCCTCTATGATATACCTGGCAGAGGGTAGGTGAGGGACACAGAGGTGAGTAAGATGACACTCTCAATGCTGTCTCGGACCCTCATGGGGCTCCTTGTTGAGTGAGTAGCATGGCTGTGTGCCAGGAATGGGCATGAATATGGAAAATGTGGTCCACAATAACAGAGACTGACTCCTCACTAGGTCCCACATACCTTATAGCCATTGTCCTGTTCAGGCCTCATCATGACCTGTGTGGTGGGATGATTCTTCACTCTCCAGATGAGGAAACTGGGTCTTTAAAAGGACAAGTAGCTGTGCCAGGGTTGCACAGCTGGAAAGGAGTGCATGCGCCGCCAATTGTGTCTGCTGATCAGGATTATACTGTTTTCATCTGGTTGTCGATTGACCTTTAACCCTCCATCTGACTGAAAGGCAGGTTGTGTATACAGATTACAGGATGGGTTCAGTGAATCCTGTGGTCAGATGGAATTCCTCTACTGGCTTGGCAGTTGCTGAATGTCACAATCATTGTTGGAATGTAGTCCCTAAATCTTGCTCTGCATATGTAGAATCAAGACCTCAGTAGGGAGAGAAAGGCCAAGCCAATCCAGTGATGGATTCCCATAGCATTACTTCTTAATCCATGAGATCTTTAAAGATCCCTCTCTCTGCCAAATCACCCTTAATCGGGAGGGCTGCCCCTCTACTGGACACTTGTTCATTGTATCAGGTTTGTAGCATAGCCGTGTGGATGGAGGTGCTATCCACAGGAGAGGAGCTCTTTTACAGGCAGTGCCCCTTGCCACTAAGGTCCCTGTCATCCATGAGAGCTTCTTTCTGTGGGCTCCACTGCATGGACTTGGCACTGGGGTTCCATTGGGAGAGTGTTATGGTTTATGTCTAGTTGTCCCCCCAAAGTCTCATGCAATCATGGGGCGGGGACTTCTAGAGTTTGAGACTTGACTCATGATCCACTGGGATTATGTGTTTTAGTATGGATGGGATTATGGGTCTGAGTCCTTCTGGGATTATGGGTGTGGCCTAAGGTGGATAGGTTGAGGCAGAGAGCCTGAATGTAATATAAAGAGAAACAGAGAGACAGATGCTGGCTGTTGCTCTCTGCGCCCTGGTTGGTTGGTTGCCTCTGTCACCGTTTTGTTGCTGTTCTGCCACCATGAACTGGATGCTCTCTGCCCTGTTCCACTCAGCCTTGGGCCAGCCGAATATGGACTGAAACCTCCAGTAACTGTGAGCTAAATAAACCTTTCCTTCCTTCATTCTGAGTGTCAGTATTTGTCCCAGCAATGAGTAAAAAGTAACTAAGACAGAGAGCTTGCTGGGTGATGTCCTGGCCACTAAGCAGCAAGCAGTGGGACTGCAGGCTAGGATAGAATGAGGGCATGCATGGTGACTCTGGGGAGGGAGAGCTCAGTGGCCAAGGGTTAGCATATGCTGGGTGAGTGGCACTGTGCAGAGCTGCAGGAGCTCGTGCCAGCCACTTCCTGAGAGTTGGAATCAAGAAGGGAGCACCGATGAAGAGAAGCTTCCAAGCAGGGGAACACGAGTTTTGGGTGAGATACAGGCACCCCAGGCCACACATCTAGCAGCCAGTGATGACTCACAGTCCTGGGCCTGGGCTGGGAATGCGCTGCTCTATGTGAGAAATCCATTCTTAGTGGCTCAGGGTTGGTGTTGGGTGCTGTCTCTGTGAAGAAGGACTTGGGGTTCTGATGAGTCATCCTGACCCGGCTTCCAGACTTCACCAAAGAGGAGTCACCTCAAAAACAATTACTGCCTCGTTTTGTTTCCTTGCAACAATTTCCTCCAGTCCTTGGAACTGAGGGCAGAGGATGGCCGTATATCACTTCTATGTCACCAGACCAGAATTTGTCCTGACTGGGCTACTTGGAAGGTACTGAAATTTTAATTTACTTAACAAAAATGTCCTAAGGTTGCCTTGCTCTGTCATGGCTGCAAGCACTGTGGGACTAAAAAAGCAGAACATTATTAGCAGAGGCCAGGGTGGGAAGTGGACTCTCCAGGACCATGTCTCTTTGTCTCCCTGGCTTTTTAGCTGGACAGGTTGTTTCTGGTAGACTTCCACAGAGCCTAAGGCCGAACCTCAAAATGTGTCCTTTTCTCTTACAAGATAATAGTAACTGTTCATTTTCTCTTAAGAGGAGTAGCTAACATTTACCAGGCATTTGGTATGTGTGCCGGGAGTTGTGGTAATATTTTATGTAATTCTGGTAGACACTACCAGATACCAGAATCCCTTCCAAGACGGTGTAATGGGGGTTGCAGAAAGGGTAGACAACCAGTCCTGAAGCATACAGCTGATAAACTGTGGAATTAGAAACGAAACCAATGCGTGAGTGCATGTACTGCATCCAAATGAAAAAGAGAACCGCATGCTTAGTAGAAAATTCACAAAACATTTTTGTTTGTTTTTTAAACACCAATCTTTACATCCTAAACAAGAAATTATGGGTGGGAAAACAAAAGCCAAATCACCTTCAGTCTGTCTGCACGTCAGTATTAGTATTTTTCCAGGTACATACGTGTTTAAAAAAAGAACACGAGTTATTTTATATTGACTGATACACTAACCTGCTCCCCACTCTGCATTGTATTTGGAAGGATTATTTTTTGGCTGGCTCAGGCTGCCCTCAGGGCAGGTCTGGTGTGGCATGTGGAGCTGGGGATCGAACCATGGTCCTCTGCCCCTGACTGGGTTTGCCCATGCAGGCTCTGCATTATATTTGAATGCATTTTTCAGTGTTAAATATTTTCAATACTTTGAGCCCTTTCAGCCTGAACCACCATCTTCCAATAATTTGCCAAAATGACTAACACAAAGGGCAAGAGGAGGGGAACCCAGTATGTATTCTTCAGGCCTTTTAGAAAACATGGGGTGGTTCCTTTGGCCACATACGTGCGAATCTATAAAAAGAGTGATATTGTAGACATCAAGGGAATGGGTACTGTGCAAAAAGGAATGCCTCACAAATGTTGCCATGGCAAAACTGGAAGAGTCTACAATGTTACCCAGCATGCTGCTGGCATTGTTGTAAACGAGCAAGTTAAGGGCCAGATACTTGCCACGAGGATTAATGTGTGTATTGAGCATATTGCACACTCAAAAAGTCGTGATAGCTTCCTGAAACGTATCAAGGAAAATGATCAGAAAAAGAAGGAAGCCAAAGAGAAAGGTACCTGGGTTCAACTGAAGTGCCAGCCTGCTCCTCCCAGAGAAACACACTTTGTGAGGACCAGTGGGAAGGAACTTGAGTTGTTGGAACCTATTCCCTGTGAATTCATAGCATAAACTGGAAACATTGCTCTGCCATTTAGCAGCCAATTTTTTTTTTTTTTTTTTTTTTTTGTCTTTTTGAGACAGGGTCTCGCTATGCAGTTCAGGCTGCCCTTGAGCTCGCTTTTGTAGCCCAGGCTGGTCTCTAACTCGCACTGATCCTCCTGAGTCAGCATCCCAAGTGCTGGGATTACAGGCATGCACCACCATGCCTGGCTTAGCACCCAATTTGCAGCTTAAGTTTTCTAAGTCCTACGTAAACATAAAGTCATCCTGTGTTGTGAGGGTGATCTTCTTAGTTGAGCAGGTATGTGGTACCTTCTTACCTCACAAATATTTGCAGCAGATTTTCACTGTACCTAATGATTGTGTCTTAGTCTTTATTCTTCAGAGTTTTTCTTGTTGCAAGATATTGCTAAAGTATTGTGCAGGTGTATACCCAGATATTCAGATATTTATAAAATATTTATATTGGCTTGAAGATTCTGTAAATCACCATGTGGAAAAGATGTTATCAAAATAAATGGAAGTCACTTCAGAAACAAATATAAGTCCATTTCAGTTAAGTGACTTGTTTAAAGCACCCCCCAAAATACTTTGAGTTTTATTGACTGCAAAGTATTTCATTGCATAGAAATCCATAATTTACTTTAAAAATGCTTTCAGGAAATTTAGGCTGCTTATAAATTTTACTGTGATACCTAATGCCATGCCTGGCAACTCTGTTCATGCGTTTGTGTATATGGCTCAGAAGACTGAGTGAGGAGAGACTCTTAGAAGTACTGTTCTGCATTCATTTAAAGGCATTTGGGAGATAGCTCCATGACACAAGTGCCTGACTGGCAAGTGCAAGGTCATGAGTTTGAACCCTGGTCCCAAAAAAAAAAAAAAAAAAAAAAAAAAGGCATTTGGAAAAAAAAGACATTTGGTGTGATTGGAAAAATAGTTTCTGGAGGTTTGCCCTCATTTATTTCCCGTCTAGCAGAGCATGGTGACCCCCACTTCCTTGCAAACATTGGGTAACTCATAGTTTATTTTTACCGTAAATTTTTTCACTCAGAAAGTCTCTTCCTTTGATTAATGATGACATTGATCATTTGTTCTTTTGTGAATTGCTTCTATTTTTATTAGAATGTTCATCTTTTTCTTATTGATTTATAGAGGTGCTTTACATATTAAATTATGACAGTTACCTTTAGTTAGATATGTTGCAGATATCCAACTTGTTCTTTTATATTTTATCTCATTTTTGCATATAGAGGTTTTATATTTCCAGGTAATCAAATTTCCCAATCTGTGCATTTACTGTTTTTCCTTTTGAATTTCTGCAGGGGGATATGTTCACTTTTATTCTATTAAAAAATGAATTCTTCCTGGTAAGTGCAGAGTCCTGAGTTCAATCCCCAGTACCACCACAGGAAAAAAAAAAAAAAAAAAAAATTCCTTCACTGATTTTGAAGTCATTCATTTGACAATTATTTATTTTTTATTTATTTTTGTGGAACCAGGGATTGAACTCAGGCCCTTGTGCTTGCCAGGCAAGCGCTTATTCTACAGAGTTATCTCCCCAGCCTCTGACAATTATTTATTGAGTGTTACTCTATACCTGATTTTTCTAAGCATGGGGGGGCATATAAAGAAAATAAAAGGGTGAGCTTCTCTCTTCTATTTACTTTTTCCATCTTCCTGAAATTTAATTTTAAATACATAGGAGAAAAAACTCTTAACATGTTTTATCTTGACTAGGTCAGTTGGAGCTTATTTATTTTTGTTCATTTCTGGTGATTGAATTCAGGGCCTTCACACTGAGGTTTGAACCTGCTCTTAAAAGAAATTTTTTGTTTTCGATTTTGAGATAGGTCTAAGTCATTACACTGTCTACATGTGTCTTGAACTTGCACCTCCCCTGCCCCGGTCTCCCAGAGTGTTGGGACTGCAGATGTGCGCCACCACACCTGGCTTTAATAAACTCCTCCGCAGTGGCTCTGTGTATTGGGGCAGGAAAGAGTAAAGAGGAGAATTCTGCAGTCAAAGCCAGTATTTAAAGCCTTTCTGTTCTGGCGGAATGTGTATCACCAAGAAATGAGACTATAAAACCCCAGGGCCCAGCCACAGGCTGGCTCATCCTGCATAGGGCTTTGCGGCTCACCTTCCTGAAGCTGGGTCTGGAGGGCAGGTGTGGGCAGAGCGCCCCCAAGCTCTGCTGCCTCCCCGGAGCTCCTGCCCAGCTTCTTCCTCTGTGTGGCTAGTTCTTCAGAGGTGGGGTGAGAGAATGTGACCCACTGAAAGTCACGCGGCCCTGCGTTAACCAGCTTTGCACCCCTAAAACAAAGGCTTGAGATGATCAAATTGTTCCATGAAAACCTGTATTTTGGCTCATGGACTTAGAGGTTCTATCCATAGTTGGCTGGATCCATTGTTTTTGGGCTTGTGATGAGGCAGCAGAACCTGGTCGAGACTTATGGTGGAACAAAAGTTTGCCTCACACCCAGGAAGAGGCAGAGCAGAGGAGAAGGGATCCCACAGTCCCCTTTGAGGCCACACCCCAGTGACCTAAAGGCCCTCCACTAGGCTCCTCTTAGACTCTTAAAGGTTCCTTTATCTCCTAATAGTGCCGACTGGAGACTAAACCTTTAACCTCTGAGGGACATGGAACACCCTTCTAAGCCGATTACAGCGCATTCCTTTTTGGAGTCCTGACCTTCTGGGTCATGGAGGCAGCTCTGGCACGTGACTGCACACTGGATGACTATACACTGACCCCATGGGGGCCCTCAGATAGCATGGCTCGTCTCCTCACTGGGCAGCTGGAGCGCTGGGCCTCAGCAGGTGGGAAGCAGCTGTTGACACTGCCAGCTCCTGTTAGCAGAAGGGTTGACTTCTTTGTTTTTGTTCCAACTTGGTCAACCTATGGAGGATTTGAAGGAAAGAGTGTCAGGTGACCCAGGGCTGGCATCAGGAACTACTGTGGACAGCAGGGGTCAGGGTCATGGGGTAGGAATTCTGAGAGATCATGCGAGGCAGATGTGAATTAGGTACTCCTTGTGCGGGGACTCCTTGTACTGGGCTTCCCTGACAGGCATCTGGGTAGGAGATCTTTGGTACCTTTTATCCTTGGTACCTCAGCTTTATCTCTCTTTGAGTGTTTCTTTCTGTTTAGAAAGATCATCTTAGTTTTAGGGCAGGCCATCCCGCCCTGCAAGAGGGGTAAGCTGGTGTGGGTAAACCATGCTGGTAAACTGGCTCTGAGAAAACAAAAACAACTTGTAGCATTTGCCAGTTCCCATGTTGTAAATACTTGCATTGTGGCTGAATTTGCAACATGCCAAAACATTAATAGCCAGCTCACAAAATTAAGTTATCGGCTCTCAGGAGGGGGCAGTGCTGGAACTGAACCCTACTGAACCCTACTGAAGTCTGGCATCTGTGTTTAAAGGAAGGGCTGTGTCTCCTTAAGGGACCTCAGCTCTGCCTTGATCTGGGGCTCCAATAACCCTGGTACCTGTTGGCACTTCAGGAAGGTCTTAGTTTTTCCAATCAAGGCCATTTTCGTCTGTTATTCAGCCTCTTCCCAGCTGCAGGGCATGAGTCTGGCACCGGGCATCTTACCACCTACAGAGTGACCCATTTTCACAAATTCCTATAAACAGTGGCCTGTATTGCTCATTTCTAGATTGTTCCTAGTAGATTGCTGATTGCAGTGCCACTAATTAGCTGTGTGACCTGAGGACACTCAGGGCTCTCGCTTGAAACTTGGTGTTCTTATTTGTAAAATGCTGAGGTTAAAACTGACAATCTTTTGAGTTCTTTCCCAGCCCTAACATGCCACAATTAAAAGAATCTTGCAAGGATAGCAGTATTTATAGAATGATATCTCCAAAGCAGTGTGCAGGTTGGCTCATAATCTGCACATGTAAAATCATTTGGGAAAGAACTGCCATTTTTGAGTAATGTAGAGCCTAGGAATAACACACACATTCCAAAAGAGAAAAAAATTGGGCTGATTTTTAAGATTGACATGTTGAAAGATGAAGTGGTTAAAAAATTCAGCTCTGAAGGTCCCTGTGGCTCTGATTTGAGACAAAAGGGCCTCCTGGGAAATCAAGAGGAATTCTTTTAGGCACATCAAGTCTAAATTGTGGAGAGATTATCCAGGTTAAATCTCAACTTCATGCTTTTGACTGTATCTATCTTGCTTAATTGTTTACTTGGTTGACATCTCCGATTTGCTCTATTTTCGTGCAGCCTCGGGAAATCCTTTTGTTGGGGTAGGATGGCACAGTACTATGAACTAGAAATTAGGAGGCCCAATTTCCAGTGGTAAGTCTCTCATGGGCCTTTGCTCCAGTCTGGGCCTCAGAGCTGTCTGTTGGAAAATGAAGGTGTGGGGCCAGGTCAGTGATTTACCAGCAGGGGCATCTCTAAATGTTGTACACCCAGGTCCCTCCCTTCCTGCTCTCATGCTGTGTTCCAGAAGAGGAGGTCTCATCATTTTATAGAATAGCTTCAAGGCAAGAAACAGAAAGAAGTCTTCCCTGTCCCCACTTCCATAGCCAACCAGTTATCTACCAACCACTCAGCAACTAACCAATCAGTCACCTACCCATCAACAACTATCCACCCATCCACAACCATCCATTGACCATCTACCAACAAATCAGCCAATCAACCAAGTAACCAATCACTAGCCAACCAACCAATCACCAACCCACCAAATACTAACTACCAACCAACCACTCATCAACCAACCAATCACCAATCACAACCAATCAATCACCAAGCAACCAACTACTAATCACCAGCCGCCAACCAACCACCAGTCACCAATCAACCAATCACCAGCCAACCAGTGAACAAGCAAACAAATAAAACTCAACTTCTCAACAGTAAAAACAACACGGGGAAGAGAGACCTGGGCATCCATAGTAAATGCTGCTTCGTTTTCTCTGTCAGTGGCTATAGGGCATGTCTGAAAGCAACTTAGGGGTTGCACAGTTGTGAAATGGGGATAATACCCTCAATGCTGTCCCTCACAGGTGGCCATGAGAATGGCTGAGATAACAACTATGAAACTTCAAGCAGGATGCTTGGCATCTTGTGAGGACTGAGAAGATGTGTGTTCCCTCTGCCATCTTGGACCCTTGTTGCTCATGACTGGATGTCACATCAGCTTATCTGTCCTTTACCCTGCCTCCTGTGCCCCGCTCATGGCTCAGCTTTCTGTGGCCTCTGTGCTTTTGATGAAGGCCTTGTCTTTGCTCAGTGTGTCCTCTCAGTGTCCTCTCTATGCCCTAGCTGACATTTTCCTTGAAGGCCAGTGTGAGGCTCAATTTCTCCTAACAGACATTGTTCCACAACCATCTCTTCCTCTTTATCGTGTGGTATTGAACTTTGGGCAGCCTCACTGACAGGAGGTGTCTACACTTAAAATCCCTTAAAGACAAGATTCATGTCTGATCCATTTTTCTACCCCTTCTGCTGCTATATGGCTAAGAACATGGTAGGTGGCTTAGCAAAGTGAATCGGCCTCTCCAAAGCTGTCCTTCATCTATGAGCTAGGACAAGGACAAGGAGACTGGCAGGGGACTCTTGGAGATAAGAGGCTGGACCTGTGGGTAAGGTCACTCCTTGCTGGAACTTGGCTCTGGCAATGTGTTCTCAGGTGATGCTCTTGAACAGAAGGAGCTCCTGATAAGCTGCTGGACCACTGACTGGCCAGCTCTCAGGCCTATTTGGGGTTGTGTGTGTGTCTGACTTCCTGCTGGCCTGCATGCTAAAGGAAGCGAGCCCCATAGGTTAGGAGAGTCTGGATGATGCCTGTGTCCCTGTCACTCTAGTCTTTCCTGATTGCTAGAAGTCAGTCCTGAGGGCCACATTGCCCAGGATGAGCTCAAACCTGTGATCTTACTGCCTCAGCCTCTCCTAGTGCTGGGATTTTAGGGATATGCTGCCATGCCTGGGCTTTGAAGAGGAGCTCTTGTGGAAGAGCCAGAGAAGGAGGCCTGAGAGATGAAGCCTAAATCACAATTTAGGGTTGTAAAATACTTGGAGGGGAAGGATAAGAACAGTAGGTGGGAGCTTTGGCAGGGTCCTGGCATCTTTTATGAACTATTTAAAGATATTTATGTTTCTGGCTCTATGCAGAAAATGACCTGCCACTGCAAATGACCTTGCCGTGCACCCTGTGGCTCAGGCCTCAGGACCCAGGGGTGCTCCTCAGTGCCCCTTTTCCCACCCCACCTGCTTGCACCCCTGTAACTCCTCCTACTCCAGCCCACACCCCCTCTGTCTCCCCACCGGCTCTTTGGTGGCTCCATGGTGAGCTTCCACCTGCAGCAACATCCCTGCTGCTGCTCTTGCTCCCTGTAACCCACTCTGTGTGTTCCCAAAGCTGGAATGACAGCGTGATGCCTTCTCTCCCACTTCAGATGGCCTCCGGTTTTGGTTAGAGTAGAATCCAGACTCTTCACTATGGAAAACAGTATGGCAATTTCTCAAAGAACTAAATACAGAACTGCCATATGATCAAGCAGTTCCACTTCTGGAATTGAAAACAGAGTCTGAGAGACACGTGTACATCTCTGCTCCTAGCAGCATTATTCACAATAGCCAGAAGGTGGGAATGACAGACGTGCCTGTAGATGAGTGTGTGGATAAACCAAACGTGGTCTTTAACCACTACTGAATATTGCCTTCTTTACAGCTCAGATAAGTATAGCCAGGGAAGTAAGCCAAAAGCGATAGCTCAGCGGGCTAAGTGCCTACTTGGCAAGCTCAAGGACCTGAGTTCAATCCCTGGCACTGCATGCCGTGCTGGCCCCAGTACCTGGGCATACTGTGCTGGCCTTCAAACTAGGTGTGGTGGTACCTGCCTGTAATACCAGCACTGGGGTGACTGAGATAGGAAGATCATCACAAATTTGAACTATATAGTGAGCCCCTGTATCCACCAATGAAAAAAGGACAGATATTGTATAATTCTACTTATATGAGAAGAAATAATTGTTCTACTAAGAATGGACAAAGTCATAGAGACAGAAAGTCGAATCGTGGTTAGCTGGGAGGCAGGAAGATAAGCAATGGTTTGACGGGGATAAAATTTCAGTTTTGCAAAATAGTAAGTTCTGGAGAGTGGTTATAACATACTATGAATGAACTTAAAAACCATTATTGGACAACTTAAAAATAGGTACTCTTACCACAATTTAAAGAATTCATATTTCCTGCAGCTTGTAGGTCTCCACCTAATCTGGGTCCTCCTACCAGCTTCCTGTCTCTACCTTGGATTTGCTAAGCTCATTTGCATTCGCTCTTCCATTGGTCAATCCATCTGTTCTTTTCCAGAAGAAAATTTGCATGGCTGGTGCCTTCCTAGGGGTTAGGTCTCAGGTCTTTTGGCCTCTATGGCTCACAGTCTCAGGGCGCATTTACGGTGCTGTCTGCATCCCTAACCTGTGTTTCGGTTGCTCCTCAGTGGCCTGCAGAGTGCTTGCCATGTGCCATCTGCTCAGTGACTGCTAATGAGATTATTTTTTGACACGTTTTCGGATGAGGCTCTGAAGAGGGTCATAGGCTAGACCAGCCTTGGTTGCTGGCCCAGTCTGCTGGGCTCAGTGATGGAAACTGGCCTAATAAGGGACTAACAAAATTAGTGGGCTTTCAAAGGTCTTCAGTTATTAACATTGAATCCAGTACATTTTAACGGATGTTGTTCATGCTTAAGGCATTAGGGAAGGGGCAGAGAGCTACAAAGATTAAAGATAGAGGATCTGGATCATAGAGCTTCTGTTCAAACCAGAGGAAGAGGTGAGAGGCCAGGGCCAGGGGACAGCACTGGTTTGAGGTGGGACAGTGCTAGTGGCCATCGGGCTCCAAGAAACAACACACATGACTGGGAAGGTGAGGCAGGAGAGATGAGAGCCCTGAAAAGTGACAGCAGGAAGACAGAGAGGGCCTGGGTGACACAAGGACAGGATAGCCCTGGTGGTCTCCTGGGGTGATTTGGTGGTGCCTGTTGCTTGGAGCCAGGCAGCACAGGGCCTACAGGGAGTGCGTGTATGTGTCATGGCCAGGATTTTGTCACCTTAGGGGAGCCAATGGCTTCTCTGCAGAAAAGGGATGAGATGGGAAAGGAGCTTTGTGCAGCTAACTCGGCCACCATGGGCAGGACAGAGACATGGGTGGGAGTGGGGGGGCAGCCCTAGTGAGACCTAGCTGTGGAGGCAAAAGTAGGACTTGTCAGGGCATTGGGGGCGAGGAGGAAGGGTGGGACACCTGAGATGGGCTGGACATGATGTGACAGTTCTACACTTGAGGGGGGTGTATTTATGAGAGAACAAGTGTGCATGTGTGTTTGTGTCTGCATTGAGCATGACAGTGTGAGAATGTATAGGACAGTGTGGGGTGTGGGTCTGAGCATGCATGGGGGAATGTGTGCATGTGGCATGCGTATGAATGTGTTTGCGTACATGTCAGTGTTAGAATGTGTTAGGAATGTGTGAGAGTGTGAGTGTATGCGTAGTGTGCCTGAGAGAACGTGTTGTATGTGAGAGAGAAGACAAGTGCTTGTGCATAGCATGTACATTACAGAATGTGTTGTGTTTCTGTGGGATGAGTGTGTGTGTGTGTGTGTGTGTGTGTGTGTGTTTGTGTTGGATTATATGTGTGTTGGTGTCCATTTTCAGGCAGAGAGGGAAGAATCTGTCTCAGCAGCCAGAGTCCCAGCCGGTAGCTGATTTTCCAGCTGTGGTGGCTACCTATTCGCCCCGTGGGCTTGGCCGCCTCCCTGTCCCTGAGCCCCCAGGAAACACAGAGAAGGCTGAGTGGGGCAGGAAGCCAGCTCTCTGCCTCCTTGTGTCCTGTGCTGTGTGGCTCCTGCCCTGCCCACTACCCTCCTGTCTCCTTCTCTCCAGCTGCTGCCTCTTGCCTGGTTCAGCTCTGCTCATGTAGAACATTCCAGTGTTGTCCCTGGGGTTTGTGGCCTGGCCATCCTTCAACGCCTGCAGTGCCCTGGCACCTCGTAAACTTGGTTGCTGGCGTGTGAGATACCCTGAGTTCTTCTGCCGTGGCCCTTGCTTGAACCCAGGGCTGACACCTGACGAGTGTTTGCATAGAGCAATGATGCTTACTAGGTATTATTTGTGGAAATGTAAAAAACCAAGCAAAATGAGCCATGCTAAATGCATTTGCTTTTTACCTCTACTGCCTATGGGGATGAAAGGAAAATTCAGCTAATTATGGGATGCTGACATCTAATTTAGTTTTTCTTTTAACCAAGGCATAGTTAGAAAAGAATCTTATTCCCATGGTACCAATATCCACATTTCCTTTTATTAATCAAAATGGGCAACATTTGTTTGAATTCAGTTGCTACAGAGGATGGGGACCTGGTATGAATGGTCTCTAAATCGTGGTTTAAGAGGTGTAGATAACTCTGCATTTAAATGCAGCTTCAAAGGAGTGGAGCCCAGAGCCCGAGAGAGCTTGTGCCAGGTGGGCAACTTCCTGGCCACCTGTGGGATTGTACTGTAGCCCCGAGTGGGCTTGTGGGTCCATCACTTAGCAAGCCAAGTCTACTTACAGAATGTTTTATGGCAAACATACATAGCCACTTGTTACCAAATAGAATAGATTCCCTCCAAATTTTTTTGTTGCTGGTCTACTAGGGATTAAATCCAGGGTCGTTGTAGTGAGCTACACCCTCAACCTTTTTCTTGCTGAGTCGTCACGCTGCCTGGGCAGAGCTTGAACTTTCAATCCTCCTGCCTCAGTCTCCCAGAGCACGGGGATTAGAGGCGTGTGCCACCACAGCCAGCTCGAAGTGAAGGTGTTTAAGGCAGCATGTTGTGTGTCCCCCGTCTCCCCCCCCCCCCCCCCCCCCCCCCCCCCCCCCCCCCCCCCCCGCGCTGGATAACAGGCCCCCAGGGCCCCAGGCTGCCGTGCGGTGGTCCTGGTTCCTGCTGGCAGCTCATTCTCCCGTCTGTAGGCTGGTGGGGTCTTGGCTGAGCTCGTCCAGTGCTCCTTGTCCCCTCTCAGGACAAGCAAGTTGCCAGTTTGTCACCATCCTGGTGGGGGTGGAAACAGCACATGCACATGTGGAAGCATGTAGGGCTTCTTCAGTGTGGGCTTGGAACTGGCACTCTGTCACCCTGATTGGGTCATATTGGCTCAAACGGGTCACATGGTGGAGCCCAGACTCAAGAGTGTAGAAATAGTCGTGGGAGAGGAACTCTGAAGTTCCACGGTGCATCATATAACCACGTAGCATTCCCATCAGCTCAGAATCCTGTCTCCTAGGGCTGTCAGAGCCACCATGGTTGTCACTCAGCACACTTCCCAAGTGGGCAGTGACACTGGGGTAAGCATCCTGTGGTACTGCCGGTCACTTGGAAGTAGGGCGCATACAGTTTTGTTCCCACATACTGGACAGTGGGAAGATTTGACGGTGGTTCTTGCTCTGCGTACTTACTCCCCTGCATTTTTTAGTGACACTAAGCACATACTTTCTGCTCATAGAAGAAGCTGGCCGCAACACAGCTGCCATGCCACACCAGCAGGGGGCTCACGCTCTGTGTGTGTTTACCGCCCGTGTCTACCAATGAACCAGTGGATAAAGGAAGTGTGATATTACACACCAAGGAGTGCTACTCTGCCAGAAAGGGTAGACTTGAGTCGTTGGTAGGAAAATGGATATTTCTTGAGATCATAGTGTTTAGTAAAATCAGTCAGCCACCTGAGCTTAAATATTGCATGTGATGTAACCCCAAATAATGCAAAGATCTATTTCAAATGAGAAGGGGATTGAGAGATGGGAGGAGAGAAGAGGGAAGGGAAGTAGAGGAGATGAAAAAGAATTGAGATGTGTCGTGTATGTGTACTGACTCCACACAAAGAATGGGAACACTATGTACTACACACACACACACACACACACACACACACACACACACACACACAAATAAAGAAAACGATGTGCAGAACAAGTGCATACAGCCATAACATCCTTTCAAATACAACTTCTGTTCACAAAACTCCACATAGGAAAGACATAGAATTATAGTGCAGTTTGCAGTTATGTTGCTGGGTTCAGTAACTGACTCAGAAATGTAGACTGTAGAAAGTTTTCTGGGGGCTGGTGAGCTCAGTAGACTGAGTGTCTGCTTAGGCGAGTGCAGTAACCGGGTTTCAAACCCCTGTACCACATGCCTCACCAGCCCCACCAGCAGGCGTGCTGAGCCAGCCACCAAGACCCGGAAGAGTGGTGCATGCCTGTAATCCCAGCACTGGGAAGGCTGTTCACTAAGAGTCTGAGCTGTGTAGTAAGATCCTGTACCAAATATATTAAAAAGAAAAAAAGTTTTCTGTTCAAGGGGGGTCAGTGCTGAGTGCCTCACCCTGCTTTTATACACACAGTGGTATTCATGCTGTGGTGCTGGTATTTGGATTCTCACCCACCACAGTACAGTACCCGGTATTGATTGGACCTATGGTCTTTGCACTGAGCTGTGTTTTCAACCCTTAATTTTTTTTTCCCCTGGGCCAGCCAGATAGCTCAGCAGATTAAAGCCCCTGCTTAGGCAGATGCAGGGACTGACGCGCTGTGCCAGCTCCACCCCCGGGGCGTGCTGAGACAGCCACTGAGGCTGGGTGTGGTGGCACGCGCCTGTAATCCCAGTGCTTGGGAGGCTGAAAACAGGAGAATCAGTATGAATCTGATCTATGTGGTGAGACCCTGCAGACCCTGTACTAAATACATTTAAATAACAATTTTTTTTCCTTAATTTTGAGACAGGGTCTTGTTAAGTCGCTAACTTGCCCAGGCTGGGCTTAAACTTGTGATCCCTCTGCCTCATCACCATGGCCAGCTTTACCAGTTTCTATGCTAGTGACCCCTTTTTGGCTCCAGGATCCAGTCTTGGACCCCCACATTGCATTTCCCCTCCGTGTTGCCTTAGTCTTGTTTGATCTGTGAGTTTCTCTCATTCCCTTGATTTCGATGACTTTGGTCAATTTTGAGGGCCTGGGCAGGTATTGGGTAGAAAGTGCCTTAGTCTGGGTGATCTGATGTCCTCTCCTGATGAGGCTGGGCTGAGGGATCTGACGCAGAATTCCACAAAGCTGGAGGCGCGAGTCTCACAGTTTGGAATCGAGGTCCCTAAGATCATGGTTCCTTGGTGCGCAGAGGCCCTTGATCCGTGGGTCAAGATGGATTTGGCCTGGATTCTCCGCTGTCAAGTGACTCTCTTTCCCTCTCCACATTCTCCTGGTCAGAAGTCAGTTCCTGGGTTTGGCTTACATTCATGGAGAAGAGGAAGTAATCTCTGTCTGCTGCAGGATTTCTGTTGTCGGGGCTGGGATTTGGGTACGGCTGCGGTGAGGGCAAAGCCCGGCTGTGTGCATGCTCGGTGTGAATGAAGCAAATGATTTTGCTTGTCTGTGTCTTACCGTGCCTTGCAGAACCGGAGCAATCGCGATGCTCTCAGCGAGTCATTAGGAGATTAAGTGAATTTGTGTATGTGTGAGTGCTTAGAATTGTGCTCAGCACACCGCGAGGTGCTGTGCTCGTGCGCCGTTGGGATTGTTCTCTCGCCACACTTGGCAATGAGTGAGGCTGAGAAATGCAGGGTTTGAAAAAGATGTAGCAAGCCAGCTAGCTAAAAGTCGAGCTGCTGTTACTAAGGGAGAAAGGGCAGGCTGGCAGCGTCTGCCACTGTTGCTGTACTCAGATCTGGGCCACTGGGCCTATAGCAGGTGGGACTGTGATGTGTGAGCATTTTTCTCAGGAGAAAGGCTTTTTTGGGCAGGGTCACATTAGGTCCCAGGAGAGTGGGAGCTGAGAGATCACCAAGGACTCAGGGTCTTGCTGGGGGTACTCGGCCACTGGGGAGCAGTCAGCTTTTCTCTCTGCTTTGGAATCTCAGTGGGGGATACCTTTCGAGAGGTTCACACCCAGGATGTAAGAGCGCAAGCAAAATGTGCCCAAGATCCTTGCTTTCTTTCTAACGTTTCATCTCTATGAAGCAAAAGTGGATCCTTTGGAAAACACCATGGGCGATGGGTGGGTGACTGAGCTTCTCAAAGATCAAGTTACTTTGTATCGTCTGTGAAGAGGAGGGACTGAGACAGGACAGCTGTGGGGACATGGAGGATTGGCACTGGAGGCCTGCAGAGCCTCACAGCTCCACTTGTCATGCTCCTTTAGAGGACAGATGGTAGCTCCATGACTGAGATCTCAATCACTTCAAGTCTTGCCTTTGAGTTTACAGTTTCTGAAGGCAAAGAGAAATGGCCAAGAGCAGCCTTGGCCTCTGCAGATGGAATCCAAATCCTGCAATGTGGCTGGAGTCTGCAGACCTCGTTGGACCGTGGCTTCAGTCCTGGAGTTTGGTCCTGGCAAGTGCCCTTAAGTTCCTTCTCTGTCCTTGTCATTGGGTGGGTGCCTTGGCCCAGAAAGCTCCCTGAATCTACTGTTAACTTTGCTGGATTCATGCCCATCGCGTAATAGTATGCTTGGAGAATGACCGTGTTAAAAGTCACAGCCGTGTGGCCTAGTGCTCATTGCGTAACCTCTTGGGGACCCTGTTTCTCATCTGTAAAATGAGGGTGCTGACTTGCATGACCTAAGGTCCCTTCCGGCATAAGCTGCTCTGGGCTCTTCTCTTGCATGGAGAGCGGGCGGGCCTTCTCACTGAACACGTCACCAAGCTGCCCAGGAACTCTGCATGTTGTCCTTCAGTGTGGGGCTGAAGAGGTGGCCTCTCCACCTATGCACCCATTACCCACTGTGTCACTTGTTTGTCTGCACGACACTGAGCAGCTCCAATGGGGCGGCTCTGTCCTTGCACTGGGCAGATGCTGGCATGTGCTCCTGACGGCTGGCAGCTTCTCTTTCCAGTTAGCTCCTGTTAGGGATGACAACTCTGAAGCAGGTGTGTGCCTTTCATCATATCACCAAGTACCTGGGGCCTGGACCTCTGTCACCGACATCCCTTGCTTTTTTCATCCCTTTGATCACAGATGGTACCTGACATGCCCTCTCACGACAGGCTTCCTTCTGGTCCCATAAATGGAAACTGTTTTGCAAAATGCTCATGCCTGTACTGTTCCCAAATAGATGATGGATGAATCCAGCATAGCTCGAGTTCTAATTTCATGACTGCCACCCCTTAAAGGCCCTGTAAAAATACAGCCCTGCTGTGTGGCACTTGGAAAACTAAGGCAGGAGGATGGCAGGTTTTGAGACCAGCCTGGGCAACTTAACAATACTCTGTCTCAAAATAAAATAAAATAAAATAAAATAAAATAAAATAAAAGGAGCTTAGGATGAACCTTAGTACTCCCTGAGTTCAATATCCAGTTTTGCCAGAAAACAAAAAGAGAAAAAAAAGGAGGAGCCCCATCAATGGCTTCTGTCCAGGTCATTTTGCCAATAATTCCCCCGTCTCCTTCCCATCATGCACTGGGCATGTGGCTGTGTCCTGCTGCTCTGAAGATAGATCAACACTCACCTTGTACTTGCCCTTACATTACTGTAAAGTCATGTCATCATCTGACTTCTGTTCATGTTTCGATGCATTCATTTTACTTTAAGGACTTAGACTTACTATGGCCAGGCTCTTATGCAGCCCTTCAAAGTTTCTGATTTTTTGTGTGTGGCTGTATATTTTCTTTTTTTCCATTGGCTGGCTCAGGCTATCTTAAGGGTGGTTCTAGTAAGGCATGGGGAGCTGGGTATTGAACTGCGGTCCCCTGGGCCTGACTAGGTTTGCCCCATCAGGCACTTAAACAACTGAGCTAACCGGCAAGGCCCCTGTAAGTTTTCATAGCATGTCTGGTTTTTACAACCTTCCTGTGAGATTGGCAGGACAGAGACCAGGCATCTGATTCCTAGAGAAGCCAATTAATTAGCTTATGCAGGTGGGGATAGTCCCTGTACCTGGCAGGGAGGGGTCATTTATGTCGTAGAATCCTGGATCTCTGAGAATTCATGCTTTTGACGTGGTATAATTTGGTTGGTTTCTGGACTTCAGATCAATCTTCTAGTGACCTTGAATTTAGTGCAGACTTCATGGCCTCTGCTTTCAGAGAGGAGCCCCGCTTTGGAGAAGTCTCTAGACCCTGGAGGATAGAAAATAGAGTGAGTCTGTCTTGTGTTCCTGGCCTTGGGGATTATAATGTGTGGAATCAATCAAGCACTTTCTTCCTTAAATTTTCCTTTGATCTCCTCTTAGGAAATAGTTTCTCCAGGATATTTTCTTGAACTTCAATTCACTTAATTAATATGTAGACACATGACTCTTAAGGTGGTCCCTGCTCCGACCTGGTCCAGTGGTGTGAAGATCTGCAGAGCATCGTGCATGTGGTTGTTTATTGTGTCCTGTCACTGTTTGCTGAGGTTGCTCCCTTCATACTGTTCTGAGATGATTCATTCAGCCTCTAAAGACTCGAAGAGTTTATCAGCGCTCTAAGAAGCCTTTTAGGTTCTAATGTGAGTTCCCTTGTTTCAGTTTTTAAACTTTTATGTGATAGCCTGATAATATTTTGCAATATTTGTACAACTTGGTATTAAGGGAAGAAAAAACAATTGACCCATAATGCCTTCCCTGCCAATTCAAGCTGTTTTTAATAGCCTGTGTTCTCTTCTACTGTGCCCACAGAAATACATAATTACTTTTGCATAAATTATAATTTTTCTTCAGTATTACATAAGTTTTTTTCAGATTATTATGCAGATGAAATCAGGCGTATGTTGCTTGTGCTTTGTCTTTCTATGGCCATTGGGTACCTAGTGTTCTAATCTTTAGTCATTATACGGTGGCAATATTTAGGTATCTAATTTTTCCTTATTTATTTATTTTTAAATTTTATTTATTTGTTACAGGGTCTCGCTACATAGTTCAGATTTGAAGTGATCCTTCTGCCTCAGCCTCCCCAGTGCTGGGATTACAGGTGTGTGCCACCATGCCTGGTTTTGGGACCAACACGGCACTACTGAAGTTCTGGGTCGGCACAGCATGTGGTACTGGGGATTGAACTTGGGTCCTAGTGCTTGCCAGGCAGGTGCTTAGACTGCTGAGCTATCTCCCTACCCCTGGTGTATATAATTTTAAAAGGCTTTTGGATTATTTTCTTAGTCTAGCTTTCCTCAAGTTGATTACTGGGTCAGAGACTGAACATTTTCATGATTTTGATAGGTTCACTTTGTTATTTAAATGGTGGCATTAATTTATTGTCACTAAACAAAGTGTGAATTAATTTTCCTGACTTGAATTATCTATTGATGGAGTCCCTTCCATCTACAACAATTATTGAGGTCCTTGAGGTTACAGTCTTCTGGTTGATTGAACCTTCTTCCTTTCATTGTAATTCTTCTCAATCCTTTCTCAGTTGTGATGGGACCAGTGATGAGGTCAGGGATAAGTGACCTAACCTGAGTGCTCATTGTCACCTGTAGATGGGGAACATCAGCTGCTTGTGGGTTATTAGGAAAATCAGACAATAGAACTCATGGAATGACACTAAAGTAAGTTGTCACTGATGGGGTAATTGATGGCTGCTCAAGTGTCTCCTTCTCAGTTCTGAATAGCCCTCCCTAGAGTGGATACCCTAAGTGCCCACCAGCTGACAAGGCCTATGTGCTTTTTGTCCATGCACCAGGGTGGAAATTATGGGATGGGGCAGATAGGTACTTTAATCACTCTCTTGTTGTTGAGACACAATACCTGACACCCACAACTCAACAGAGGAGAGGCTTGTTTTGGCTCACATTTAAACAGTTTCAGGGGCCAGGGAGATAGCTCCGTGGCACAAGTGTCTGCCTGGCAAGTGCAAGGTCATGAGTTTGAACCCCAGTCCTGCAAAAAACAAACAAACAAACAAAAATAAGCAGTTTCAGTCCATAGGTAGCTGGCTCCAAGACAGGATGCCATGGCGGAGGATAGCTGCTTACATCATGACAGCCAGAAAACGGAGAGCTGAAGAAGAGCGGAGGTGGGGAGAGGCATCCTTCCAGGGCAGGTCCCCAGTGACCCACCCCTTCTAGCCAGGGCCCATCTCCTAATATGACATGGAGCTAGAGTACCGCCTTCAAAAGCTCCACCTATGAGCACAAGAGGCTTTAGGAGGACATCTAAATAGCACTTCACCTCTGGGGATAGGTCTCAATGTGTCAAAGACAGAACTAATTGCAGGCTAGTCCGTGTTTGTCAGATCACCATCTCATACTGGGGTTCCCCCACTGATCACATTATCACAACTCTTGGGCTGGCCCCTTGTATGCCAAGTCACAGGGGGAAGTCTGCATTCCTCTGCCAATTGGTGCTGTATACCTTGTTCTCTAGGGCAAGTCCTGAGTGGTTAATCGTAACCTACAACTCATGAAGGGGGCAAGGGTTATTATAGGTCCTGGCTACACACACACACACACACACACACACACACACACACACGTCACCGCCATGCACACTATAATTGTGCTTGAAGTATTGTATAGTATTTTACATTTTAATCTTGAAGGCTATTCTTAGCTCCTTAACATATTGATTGTCTATTTTAAAATAACCAATGTCTTAAGATTCTCACTATGTGAAAGACAATGGCCTGAGTGTTCCCCATGCGTCTTACTTTTTCCACATAACAGTGCCATGATGTAGGTGCTATGATGGAGTTCATTTGACCCATCAAAGAATATTCTGGACACTCACAGTCAACTGTCTGTGACAGATAGAGTTGGAACTCAAGCCTTTAATGTTTTCAGTTTGCTTGAGTTTCAGGTATGGCTTGGACTTGAATCAGTGACAGATGACCACATCTGCCAGGCCTGATTGTCCCTTCTGCTGCTGCCTTCAGGGAGAAGGTTTCAGACCCCATATACAAGAATGGCTGTGGTATCAGGGGAAAGCCAGCTGAGGACAGAGTGTTGTAGCTGAGCAAGGCAGTGTGAACATGGGCCTAGGGGACGTGGCAAGGGAAGTGTGTGTCTGCAGTTTTAGTGGGAATCTCTACACATTCATTTCAATCGGCATTTGTCAGGTACCTAGGGTGTGCTCATGCTATGGTTGCAACCACCCTGTGCTAGGCATGGTGGTTGAGGTCATACACATTCCTTCCATTCTTCCTGCATGCTACTGTATGCTAACATATTCTGTCTTATAGATGAGGACACTGAGGAGTAGGGAGGTTAACTAGCTTCTTCAAGGTTATAAAATTGGAGGCAGGGTCCCCAGTTAAAAAATATTTTATTTATTTATTTGCTTGCTTGCTTGTTTATTTATTTATTTATTTATTTATTTATTTATTTATTTAATGGCTGGCTGAGCCTGCCCTGGTGGTGGGGCTGGCGCAGCATGTGGTGCCGGGGATTGAGCTGCAGTCCCTGCAGTTGCCTGAGCTTTCCTAAGCAGGCGCTTTAGACCACTGAACCATCTCACTGGCCCCATGATCTCATTATTTCAACAATGTATCGATGTTTCCTTCATTCATAAAAACATATTGGGAGTCTTTTATGTGCTGAACATAGCGCTGGGCACTGGAGTAGAGAGTGTGGCCTTTGATTCCCAGTTGTCAGGAGGATTTCAATATTGGCCTGTAGACTTGAGAGGTTCTGTGTCTCTGACCTTGATGTGAAGTGCTGCAGTGTTTTCCAGCTTGCCCTTAAGCTAGGCGTTGCATTTCATAACAGAAGGGAGACCAGAAAGACCCCTGCCAATAGCACTGCGGAAGACACAGGACTGGGTAGGGCTCCTGCAGCCAAGGAGGAGATGACCTCCTGGACCCTCAGTTCCCAGGAAGCGGGACTCTCCCAGCTCCCAGGAGAGGAGCCACCACCCTGGTCACCTTCCAGCCCCTGAGGACATCACAGAGGAGGCCCCAAGAAGGAGCTACCTCAGGAACAGCTGCTTGGGAGGGCGGAGTGGTGAGGAGACGTTGAAGGCAGAGTACTGCGAGTTTGCAGTACGTGATTATATGCGAGATCCATCCCAAAGCAAAACAAGTCATTCTCAATTAATTCTTTTGTTCTCCTCATTAAATCTTAGTTAAATTATTCCTTGGAGTATTGTTATAGATGAGATCCACAAAAACGCGATGTGTGTGTGTGTGTGTGTGTGTGTGTGTGTGTGTGTACGCACACACACTGATGTGAATATTGAAACCTAGAATCAGTATTGAAGCACCGTGGAAGACCTGGAGCAGGTGACCAACAACACCTGTCCAGGAGTCTTGCCCTTTATGCCTGACCCTGGGGGTACAGAGATGAATACAGCAGTCTTTCCCTGTAAGAAACTCACAACAGAGGCAGCTATAGGGTAGAAGGTAAGCTCTTGCCAGGCAAAGGCCATACCATGTACGACTTTATATCCCCAGTGCCTAGCACTGTGCCTGACACGAAGGAGATGCTGAATCTATGTTTTCTGCCTTAATTGGATACACAGTGTTTTGCAGAAAGAATGGAATCAGTTGCTCCCTGGCCACCCTATCTTCGGTTCTTTCCCCAGTCTTGGGAAGGCTTCTCTTGAGCCCAGTCTTAAAAGTGGGACTGTGCACGTGACGGAGGAGATAGAGATGCCAGCAAGGATAGCCTGTCTCACAGAAAACCTTGACATTCTGACAACACATACATGTAATTTGAGGCCATGTAGCCATGACTTGGGCTTGGGTCCGCTTCCACTGGAATGGCAATCTGTAAGAGTTGTTTGCATTCGAAGGATTTGGAAACTTTGCACTGTCCTGGATGGATTGGCCATGCTCAGCAAGCTGTGTGTGGGGTGCTCGTGGCAGTTGCGTCACACATTACGTTTCGCGTCACACGTTAAGTTTCTGGGTGCTTAAACATAACCTTGCTATTCCCCTACTTCAGTGAGAAGGGGAAAGCAAATCCCTTGGTGTCAGGGTTTGCCGTGTCTTTGGTATCAAGTCACACAGGCAAAGAGACCATGTGGGAGGAAGGAGAAATCCCTATAAGGGGTCTCTACCTAAGGGTCCCTACCTAGGGGATCTCTACCTAAGGGGCCCCTACCTTTCTCACCAGCCGAGCCCCCATCACAGAACATTCTCAGCAGCCTGAGAGGCTAGACGAGTCTCTGAAGAGATCCTACTGGTGGTGCAGGCTTTCAATACATTGATTATCAGAAAGCAGTTGTGCATCTGGGAAGACAGAAGCATGGATGTTTTAGCGCTGTTTACTTCGATGTGATAATGCCTCATCATTTCTCCTTGAATCATTGAGGCATGCACCGAACCACAAACCTGAAATTCCCAGAGTACCATAAGCATCATGTTAGCGTTTAGGCAAGTGGAAATAATCCTAGAAGGGACTGTAGAATCTTTTTCTTCTTACATGACTCATTCTAGTTGTTATTTAAGGTGTCCTTGGTGATACATTGCCATCACCGGGCCAGATGAAGTCCTCAAAGGTTATCGGGCTGCTGGTCTCTGAACTAAATGGCCAGTTTGCCCTGGCTCCTGAGAGGTTGTCTTTGTTCTAAGGTGTTTTTTTGTTTGTTTGTTTGTACTACTAAGTATTAAACCCAGGTACCTGGGATTGAGCCCCCCAGGGCTTTTACATTGAACTACATCCCCAGCCCCTCAAAACATATTTTCTTGAGGGTGTGGCGATACACATCTATAATCCTAGAGGCAGGAGAATCAGTGCAAGTTTGAGGCCAGCCTAGGCTATGTGGGAACCCAGGGCCATCCTGAACTACCCAGAAAGACTGGGTCTCAAAAAAGAAAGAAAGAAAGAAAGAAAGAAAGAAAGAAAGAAAGAAAGAAAGAAAGAAAGACAGAAAAAACAAAAACTTAAGAGAAAGTCTCGTTATGTCACTCAGTTGCTCCGGCTGAGCTTGAACTTGTGGTCCTCCTGTCTCAGTCCCCTAGAATGCCGGGATTACGTGTGCTCTACCACCTCTGACTCGGAATTCTTCTTTGATGGCTGCTGCCAAGCTCTTTCCAGCTGCCAGCTCTTCAGCTTGCAGCTGTGGCTGTTTTTGTTTAGCACTTTGTGTTTTGGCCTCCAAAATCACCTATGGTGGCTGTGCTGGAATTCAGTACAAGGAGCAGCGGGCTGTGGAAGCAAGCCGAGGGACTTCCCTTGTGTGGAAAGCAGGGACGCTTGTGGGGTGTAAGTGTTCGGCTTGTTACTCGCTGGTGGGTCCTTGGCGGGCTTTTGCTTGGGTGAAGGCGCTGCACAGTGGCCTTCTGGACAGGGAGGAATAACTGCAGCGCATGGACTGCTGCAACGAGCGAGGCCTGCAGGTCGGATTGGAGGATGAGCAAGCTGAAGACGGCGAAGTTCTTGCTAGAATGTGCTTAGCTTCTTGGAAATGTGGAAGAAAAGACCATGACTTACGGACTTAGTCTCTTGGATAAAGCACTGTATAATATGCCCAAATCGCAAAAGCTACTTGCTGACTGCAAGGGTTTAGAATTTAGGGGACACTGGGTGAGAATTTGCCAAATGAAAAAGTGGATAAAGTTTGAAAGAAGGCATGTTGGGGCAAGTTAAATTTTTTCTCTCCCTTATGAAGGAAGGGCGGGAAGGAGAGGCTTTCTGGTAAAAAGCCATCGCTGGAAATGGTTGCGTAGTACGCGCCAGCCAGCAAGTCCTTCAGCGTGGATGGGGTGTCCCGCTGCTGTAATATGCAATGTCATTCGAAGCTAATCCCTTTATTGATTTTTTTTCCCTGTGAACTTGCTGACAGCAAAAGATTAGGTCTTGAGAAATAGTTGCAGTTCAGGTTCAAGTTGACAATATTTAGAATTAAAAATGACCTTTAAAAGAGAAAGCGCTGCAGGGAGTTGGGCGTTAAGTGGTATGAGACCGGGCAGTGTATGCAGGGGTGAGCGGTGGGGTCAGGAAGGCCAGCTTGGACAAGTGTCCTCCTCTGTCTCAAAGGCCACACGAGAGCCCAGGGCCCGGCTGATCTTTGGCCACGTTGCAAAGGAGATGAAGTTTGTTGCCATTTAGTCTTCAGTGCCATTTGCTGTCTCCTCTGTCTCCTTGTCCACAAGGCCCTTCTGTCTGTCTCTCCTGGTCCTCTCGCATTGTCCGCACTCGAGTTCTGCGCTCTCCTCCCTGGCTTTCATGGGGTCCCTTGCTTCTAACCCGCTTCCCTTGCTCTTCCTAGCTTGTCCTGTTTTAAAAAGAAAAGCAACCTAATTAGAGTAGCATCAGATGTGAATGGACAGTGGTTCCTGTCTCTCCGTGGTGTGAAACCTTTGAAACAAAGTGGGCAGAGGTGAGTCGTTCCCCCTGTGTTTTATCAGCTCGTTGAAACGAAAGGGGGAGGTCTGGTAGCTGTGGTTTAAAGATGGTTCTGCATTTAAATAGAATTAAAGCACATGTGTCATACACTGCTCGTCCCAGCCCTCCCTCCTCCCCCTGTCTCCTGCCCTTGAGTACCACTCACTCCATCTTCCTTCCGTTCTTCCTGGGCACAGGGTTTATACTTCGCTGGTAGATTGTGCCAAATTGAGTTTGTATGAGACCTGGTTGTGTTTTAGGAGCTCTTTTACCTGGGTGCATCCAGATTAATGGGATGGGTTCTATGTCAAGTATTACCTTTTGGTTTTAATACTTGCAGTACCACCTTGTGAAGGAAAAATGCCATTTCTGTTCCTAGATTGTGTAATTATCACTCACTGGTGATGTGGCCTGGGACTTGTCACCTAATTTCTCTGGTCCTCAGTCTTTTAATCTGTGAAATGGGTATAGGACCAAAGATCTGTAAGGTAATTTTCTTTCAAATTTGGGTTTGTTTTTGCCCTGTCCTCTGCTGCCTCTAAATCTCATTCAAAAGCATTGTAGAAGAAAAATTCCACCAACATCTGTCCATCCATCCATCCATCCATCCACCCACCCACCCACTCACCCACCCATCCATCCATTCCTCTATCCACCCACACATTTAGCTATCCATGTCTCATGTGTCAAGAAGGACAGTGAACAGGAAAGAATTCAAAAACCATAGAAGGCATGACTCTTTTCCCAGGAAATTTATAGTTCAGTAGTAGAAATAAAATTAGATACATAAGGGCTGGTGAGATAACTCAGTGGACTAAGGGTCTGCTTAGGCAAGTTCAGGGACCAGGGTTCGATCCCTGGCACCACATGCCACACTGGCCCTGCCCCAGAACATGCTGAGCCAGCCACTGAGACCAGGTATAGTGGCACACACCTGTACTCCGAGTGCTGAGGAGGCTGAAAACAAGAGTATCACCATAAGTCTCAGCTATGTGGTGAGACTCTATACCATGTACTAAATACATTAAAAAATTAGATACATAAAATAGAGATTGGAAAATAACCAAGTTTGCAGAGATGGGACCACAAGCATAGCTTTAAATGTACAGGTTGGGAGCCTATTGAGGCCTTGCCCCACTATAAATTCTTCACACATGTTTGTTGGAATTCAGAGCAAAGAACGTACAGTAGGAATGTGTAGCATGGGGTGGCAGTATAGACTGGCTAAGAGGGGTGCTCTTGGTGGGGCCGTGGAGACAGCTCAGCAGTCTAAGCACCTGCACAAGGACCCAGGTTTGATCCCTGGTGCCACATGCCATGCCCGTTCTACCTTGGACACACCGAACCAGCCACCAAGACCAGGCATGATAGTGCGGGCCCGTAATCCCAGCTCTGGGAAGGCTGGAAATGAAGGGTTGGTAGGAATCCGAGCTGCATAGTGAGAGTCTGTACCAAATACATAAAAATAAATAAAATAAAATCTCTTAGCAAGTCTTCCTCCTTGGGAACAGAGACCATCCATGGTCTGCCACTCCCTTCTCTAGCATCGTGGTGCTGAGGAGGAGGCTCACCTCAGTGCAGAGGCCCGGGGCTGGAGTTCCTCATCAGCTTGGCTGTTCTGCCTGCTAACTGCCTCATGAACACTAGCGGCAGGGCTATGTGGATGATCAGTCCTTCTCATTCAAGGCTAGATCTTGAACTGGCTAGTTTCTACTAGTCCCACCCCAGTCCCTCGTGCCATGCTTCTTCTTCCCAGTTACATCCTTCCTTACTGGCTACTAATGACGACCTTGTACCTCAAAGCTGGGATTACAAGGAGTATGACACAGAAGAGTGACTGGAAGTAGAAATTTCAGGGGACTAGAAAATCAGGGGCATGGGGCCAGGCAAGGATCCCGGGTACTGGGGATGACTCGGGCCTGCTCGCTGGGTGGCAGTCTCAGGATGGCCACTGCTGAGAAGGCCTGCATAACCCACTGTGTGTGTGGCAAAACAGCTTTTCAGGCTCTTCAGACCAGGGTCTAGCTCAGTTCTGGGGGATGGCCCCATACGAATCACACAAATAGGAGAAAAGAATAGGGTCACCTGGCTGGATAGAGTTGGGGAGCACTGGACGAGGTGAACTCAGTGTGGAGCCGTCAGCATTTTATAGTGGTATGCATCAAGGCACTGATAAAGCCCACGAAGCAGCAGGCCGAAAGGTGTCACAGGCCTGAGCTTTTCAGTAGAGAATTCCATGTGCTTGAATGAATGGAGTTGTCCAGTATCCTAACTGGTTAAAAATCCTGATTATAAAAGCAACGTTGACGATAAATCATCACATAGAGGTCAGAGCACCTCAGCATGAAAATTATATCCCTGCTGGCCTCCTTCCTCCCCAGTGGAAATCTTCCGGCAGCCTGGCATGAAACAAGCCCCCACATAGGAAGGCAGCTTCTTAACCTTTGGCCCCTGCGCAGCCCACCCCCTCCTCTGAGGGCTTGCTGTCAGATTCCAGGCCCTTTGTTTTTGCCATTAATGATTGAAATTGCACATGGAATTAACTTGGTAAGTGGTCAAAATGAGTGCTTTGTTAAGTCATACCTTTTTATTTCACAAACAGGGCTGGAGCTGGGATTTTTCTGTGCATTATCAAGGCAAAAATAAAACTAGTTGAGCACATTGGTAGTGTAAGTATTATTTTCTAATTTCAAATGATTTAGAAGCAAGAATTTATTTCCTAACCATGGATGGGTGGTGAGTCATCAGACAGCTCTTTATGTTTATTAAAGCAAGATTTCCTTGGCCTTGATTTTCTTCCTCCTCTTTCTTACCTTTCTTTCTGCTTGACCCCAAACAAATGATAGTCGCACGCTGCCTAAGATTGGAGACACCTTCTGAGAAATGTGCATTAAGTGATTTAATTGTCTTGTAGACATCATAGTGTGTACCCACACAAACTAAGATGGGCGTGAGGTCACTGGATGACATGATGTTGTGGGACTGCTCTTGACTCTGTTGATTATTGTTGACTGAACATTGTTAAGTGGTGCTTGACTGTGCAGTATGAACTACAGAGACGGGGGCTAGGTTGTGCTAGTCTCACCCCAGTCCTTCGTGCTATGCGGGACAATGATGGATAATCATGAACACCTACAAGATTAGGAGTTTGGTAAACAAGAGAATTTTCTGGAAGTGACCAGTGGTGAGCTTTGATCACGTGCTGGCTTGTGGCTGAGTCAGGACCATGTACCTGCCCGCTTGGTGCTCCAGGGGCCGGTCTGGCCTCAGCAAGGAATATCACCTCCAGATATGATGGAGCCATACCTCTCCGCTGTAGCCTTCAGCTGGGTGGCCACCCTAGCTGGATTCCTAACCCTAATGCCTCCTGGATTTCTCCCTTTTCCTTGGAGGGTTTCCCCAAAGCAGAAATGTTCCTGTGGACTTGTCGGGGGTTCTTTTCCCTGTAGAAGGCCACCTTATTATGAGCCGTTACCAGTGAGAACAGCAACCTCCTTTATGGTCTGAGGAAAATGTTGGGATGTAGATTATATGGTGCAGCTCAGGAAGGTATTGTGCCGCCTTCATCTTGTGCAGTGTTTTGTGTAGTTCTGCATAGTTCCTCAGGACCCGACTGAATCTGCTGATGGAGGTGAATGATGGATCTGCGGTTGCTTTACAGTGTTGATTCGGGCTTTAGGCATAGATCTGGCTGTCCTCAATCTCGTTGCCTATCCTCTCTGACGTTGCTTCTTAGGAACCCTGAGAAACCTTGAGTGGGGTTGAAGATGTCCCCAGGACTGTCTCAAGGATTTCCAAATGCTCTTGGCTGGAGGGTTCCGATATTCTGAGAATGACTGAGAACCCTGCCCTCTCTGCCAGCAACCCCTGCCTTGTGGCCTCTTTTGCCTGTTGACTCATCTTGCTGCACCCCGACACTCTGATATTGTGAGCCTCTGATCTCTGGGCTGCTCCAGGCATAGGCTGGTTCATCTTTAGCTGTGCACCCTAGATCCCAGCTCCCTGGACTTGGTCCCTGATTCTCTATTCATGAGAGCAAAATCACTCTTCAGCGTGTGCTGCTGTGGGTACGTGGGAAGGATCTTACAGGGGCTTTTGGCGGCTGGCTTTTTTGTTTATTCTATTAAACCTCTCTTTCCTAAGGCTTTCAGGCAAATTCCTGGGGCTAAGAGTCTAGGGACGGCAAAGCCTCACAGCCCTGTACGATCAGAACAAACATCCCCTCACTCTGACCCAGTGCCCTAGGGGCAAGCTTTGCGCAGACCCTTTTCTTAGGATGCATATTTTCCCTCCAGTTGTGTTGGTCTTTGGTACACATAAACTTCTAGAAGGCCTGGAGAGGGGACGATCTGGGCAATCCTGGAACTAGACTCAAAATATTCTGAATTCCAGTCTGTACTTCCTGACTCTAAGTTGCAGCTGCCTGCCTGACCCTCTAGACGTGACCAGACACGTCTAATGCTCCGAGCAGTTCTGGCTTAGGTGCCTCCCACAGTGCTTTCTGTTTGTTTCGGAGGAGCTGGTATTTAGGAACTCACTCGGAGACCTGCACAAGCCAGGGCTCCCAAGATAATCTTAATGAGGATATTAATGAGGATGTTGTTGCTTAATCAGCTTCCCCTGAGAATTTTTTCTTGTGGAAATGCCAGTTTCTGGAAATCACGTAGATCCTTGGTTACCTTTCTCATTTCCTGCCCAACACGATGGATACTGTGACAAAGGCCAGCTTAGTTCTTTTTCTCATGGTAAGGACACCCTCAAGGTAAAGGAAGAGAGGTCTGTTTTGGCTCACAGTTTGTAGGGGTTTGAGTCCATAGTTGGCTGACTTCAAAGCAGGGTGGCATGGCAGAGGGACCCAGCAGTCAGCAGAGATTAAGGGAGAAGGGAAAAGGATGCGCTCTTCTGGCCCAAGCTCCACCTCCCCAACATTGCACTTAGCTGTAAATTCATCAGTGAGCTGATCCAATCTCCCCTGCCCAGATCCCCGTGCAAGAACACGCGAGGCCTAGAGGTGAACATCTAGATCCACACGCTAACCAGGGGGAGTAGGCTGAGGGAGTGTGTGTGTGTGCGCGCTGGCGCAGACAGAAAGCATGGTCAGTGCCTCAGGTGGTCCAAGAGGCAAGGTCAGGGGCAGGAGCCAGAGTGATACCACAAAGCCCAAGGCAGGTGTAAGAACTGGGAAGGTGGAGACAGATGCTGTGTCTGGAGAAGGAACCTCTGCTTTAAAAGGAAAGTAGATGGGTTTTCAGGGTACTACAGGTTTTGGGTGTGGCTGCTTGGTGTGGGGGGCCCACACTGATTGTGTCAAGTAGATAGGGTGGATTGGAAGGCTGTGCTGCACAGGGTAGGCTTGAGACCTGTGCTGTGGATGAGCAGCCAGGATCCCATCTTCTCCCTCCCCAGCTCTGCCCATCCCGAATCCTCCCTGCCTGTCACCCCATAATTCTAACTTGCATTTTACTCACCTAGCTCTCCTTGCGACCAGCTTCGCCCCTCTCATGGCATGCTGTCCCTATAAACTAGGGCTGTTTTCACTCCAGGGAGGATCTGATCTTGAGCCAGGCACCGACTCATGCATGGTCGAGGCGTGGTTGCTCTGGCTTCTAGGAGACAGAGCTGTGGAACCACACAAAGGCATTTTCTCAGTTGCCCTGGCCAGTGAGCCCCAGGGCAAGTCTGTGTGGGGAGACCAAGCCCATGTCTCCTAGAGCAGTGGTGGCCAACCTATGGCGTACATGCCAGGTAGGCACGCAGAGCCATCTCTGTCACCAGGGGAGCCATGTTGCGCCAGCGGCCGAGCATCAGATAACAATTGTGTTTTGAAACCACACTGAGCTTTAGCTGCAGCACTGGTACTTTGAGATAAGTAAGTGTTTTGGGGGTTGTAGTTTGGGCACTTGGTTCGCCATCACTGTTCTGGAGGAGCTTATTTGCAAAGATGCTTATACAATGACTTTCAGTATATTAACCCGTATTGCTCTGGACTGCCTATGAGGAAGCTGAGTCAGGCAGAACTTGAAAGACTTGCCAGGTTGCACGCTGAGCCTCCGGCCTAGGCTTCTGACTTCCCTGCCCGGCTGTACCCCACCCCCATCATCATTGGCATGCACAACGGTGTGTTTCCCTAGGTGTTACGAGAGATAAAACAGAAATAAGCTTACATTCGAGTTGGGATAAGCTGCAAACAACATCCATTAAGGCAGTCCTTTGAGAGTGGTGGTTGTGCTGCGCTGGTGATTGTGACCTTGAGGTGCTCGCACAAGAGGACTCAGAAATTACAGGCTGCTTCGAGAAGTCTGAGACGCACTGTGGGTTGAAGATAAGCCCAGCGAGAACCAAGGTCACGGACTTGGCTGAACCCAGAAACTTTGCACACAGCCAGAGATTTTTGTTGGTAATCCTGAGCTGGCAGACGTCCCTAGATCCTGCCGCCTGAGGAAGATCCCGGGGCCACACAGGCCCTGATGTGAATAAGTTGAAAGGGAATCAGAAGCCCCAGCTGAGGAGGAGCAGCTGGGTCTTTTGGAAAAGCGAAGCTGTGAAACTAGCGTAGCTCTGAAGGTCTACACCGAAGGTCTGTTTCATCTTCCAGATAGCTGTGGTACCTGAGCTTGCTGAGGACACCCTGGGAAGTTTGCTAAGCTCTTTTGACGTAACCAGGAATGATCATCAGAGGACAGGAGAGAGGCCCTCGCTACGCTGTACTAGACATAGCTGGAGGGCAGAACTTGAAAAGCCATTTGCAGGAGGAAGGCTCTGGTGGGTTGGCCTTGCCAGGCAAGCCAGTGAAGGAGCAGTGGCTGAAGGGACACCCAAGGGGCAGCTGCTTATAGGAGGGGTGGAGACCACTGGAATAAATGAGCCAGCCCAGCCTGCAGGGCCATCCGGATGGGCAGACAGTAGGCAGGAAGGGCAGCAGGAACTTAGGCCCCGCTGTCTCCTCCTAGCCCCATGGCCCCAAAGTCTGGCAGCCAGGAGCTGTGCCTGCACAGGTTCATCTGGGGTCAGGAATCTGGCCATCTTTGGTTGCATCTGGCTGAAAGAAGGTAGAATCCTCAGCTTAGAGGAACCGGTAGATTAAGTGGCCACACAGTCTGGCTGTAGACACGAGAGAACAAGGCAGAGAGGCCCATCTGCCAGGACAAGACTGGTGTACAAGACTGGTGCCATGTTGTGGGGGGTAGTGATGGCCTGTGGCACCTCAGCCTCACTCTGACTGACAGGCATTCTAAGCCCCCTGGGAAAGGTCAGCCCAGCTTTTAGGCTTACTCAGACTGTAGTGAACAGGAGTTCTAGGAAGGGAAGCATCTCAGAGAGCCCCAAAACACTGGGCAGAGCTGAGGCAAATCCACCACACCCTCTTTTAAGTGACCTTGACTTTACTTTGGTTCGTGTTTAACATTGTCACTGACTTTTTAAAATGTAGGCAGCACCTTCATACGGTTCCCTATTTTACAAGTATGGAGGAATGCTTCTTTCCTTCACATTTTCCCAATGGCCCGATTCTCTAACCTTAGGCAACCGACATTGCTGGTTTCCTTACGTTGCTAGGCAGAGATGTTTTATGGATATAAAAACATGCAGCAGTATATCTATATTTATATCGCTCTATTTATATCATATCTATATTATCTCTTTCCCCATTTTCACTCCGTAAACGTGGTCTGCATTACATGCTCTTCTGCACATTGCTTGTGTTCATTTAATTTATCTTGCAAGGCTTTCTGTATCAGTTTGTAAAGAGTTTTGTCTTTTCAACATCGCTGCACTGCCGTTCATTGTGTGGCCATCCTGTAAGCCGTCCAATCAGCCTCTTCTGCATATGGAGACGGAGGTTCCTTTTCACAAGGTACCAGTGGATAACCTTGTACATGTGTCACTCCCTACCTGTGCGATTGCATCTCATAGGTAAATTAATAGAAGTGGAATTTCTGGATCAAGTTGAGCCTTTGTAATTTTGAGAGATGTTGATACATTGCTCTCCAGAGAGGTTGAACAGATTTACAAAATTTATACTCCAACAGCACACTGCGAGTGTTAATTTCTCCACACCTAAATCATCCAGCACATTATCAAGCTTGGTCACTGGGGTGGGGGATGTGGCTCAGAAGCACAGCACCTGCCTGGCAAGCACAAGGTCCTGAGTTCAACTCCCTGTACCAAAAAAGCAAAAACAAAACAAAACAAAAAACACAAAAAAGTCCCCCAAACCCAACTTGATTATAATGTTAATTACATTGACAATTTTATAATTGTATTTCCATGAATTGTCCTGTCATACCTTTTGCTCATTTTTAATTTGATTGACTGGTGATTTTCTTATCAATTTGTGGGTACTTTAGTTGAAGCAAATTAGTCCTTTGTCTGTGAAATGAATTTTGAATATTTCCCTTGGTTTTTCCTTTTGATTCTGCTTAAGGTAGGTTTTGTTATGTGGAATTTTGTAGTTTTATATAGTACAATTTATCACATTTTAAATGGATTTGGGTCATAGTTTTAAAGGCCTTCTCTGTCTAAGCTACATAAGGATTTCTCACAGTTTCTACAAATATTTTGTGTCATAATTTTTTTGTGTAAAAGAATTTATCTTGGTTTAAGGTACAAAATGTGCTTTCACTGTAGTCATATTTTTCTATAGGGTTACCCAATTGTTTTTGAATATTACTTACTGAGGAAGCCATCTTTTTCTACTGGTTGAAGATGATGCTGTTGCTGTAACTGCAGAATCCTTGCCTGTGTGTGTTGGGGGCTGAGCTGGATTTTCTGAATTCTGATGCAGCTCCTTCTTTGTCTCACTGCGTTCTTTCTTCCTGGGCAGCAGGGTGGGGCCAGGACCTTGATGGGGGCTCAAGGAACCATGGGGAAGGGGCAAGGCAGAGGCCTCCAGGTGAGCTCGAGGGAGGAGACGGGCTGAGGCACTAGTGAGGTTAGAGAGGGGCTGTTGGCACCTGCAGGGGACACACAGAGGACACCCCCCGGGGAAGGGAGAATTGTGGGGTTTGGAGCGCCCATGCAGCAAAAGGAGACCTGGGAGTTCCTGGGCTTGGGGTTGCAGCTGTAGCTTGAAGTGGGAAGGGAGGGGACTTTGTTCCCAGGTGGCCTCCCTCTAGCTCGGCAGTTAAACTTTGTTTGCTTTGATGGCTTCCATCCCAAAGACATCTCCGTGATGTGAATTCGGAGTACTAACTCTCCAGGGGTGGCATCTTCACTGTTGGATATTTGTTTTTGTTTAAGACATCTTCACGTAGTCCATCATCTGTAAGCAGAGAAAAAACACCAGTAAATGGAAATTTCTCCAGGGGCGGCTTCCCAGGCTGTCCCTTGCCTCGTCACCTCGCTCCCGCCCCGTCTCCTCTGCCACCCTCCAGCCCACCTCCATCTGGCTCCATCCCTGCCCTCCTGGCTCCACTTCCTGGAGCCCGAGGCCCCTGGGGGAGCCTCCTCGCAGGCTGATGCAGCAGCATTTCTGTTCATCATAACAACTGGAATGGCTCCCCGAGGTTTTGCAGAAGAAGATAAGAGGCAGCTGCATGGCCGCCTTCGCGTTCTGCTGCTGCATGCTGGGCGCTGATTCCAGAGAAGGCTGGAACGCGGGAGCGCAGGGGCCTTCAAGTAACAGGGCCCCAACTTTGAGGCGCAGCACGATCTGAGCCTCCTCCCTTGCTCACACTGGATCCTGGCAGCCCAGGGGGACCCACACTGCTGCTCCCTTCCTCCGCCTGGAAAGTTAGAGCATCTCTTGGGCCCAGTGGCAGGGAGGGCCAGCCCCACGTTCAGGAGGCTGAGGCTGAGGCTGGTCCTTCCGAGACCAGGCCAATGTCAAGGAGGCCACGAAGCCATGCGGGGACCAGAGGGCTCTTGCAGCCTCTCTGCCTGTGTCTGCAGCTGCACGGGGCTCCGCGCTGGAGCTTGGCTAATGCAGCTGTTCCTGCCCGGCTTCCCCGCTCAGCATCCTGTCCTCAGCTTGCCTTCCTCTCCCTGCAGGACCCCTCAAACTCTAGCCTTGGAAGCAGTCCTGTTTCCAGCTCAGCTGGTTGCAGACTCACAGCCACTTCTGGGTGTCTCACTCTGGCCTCAGGGGTCCTTTCCCCCTGAATGAAGTTCCACCAGCCTTCCCTGATTTCCTCTGCCACCCATGATCTTCTTTTATTTTTTTGGCGGGACCAGGGGTTCGAACTCATGACCTTGCACTTGCCACGCAGGCGCTTGTGCCACAGAGCTATCTCCCCGGCCCTTTACCCATGACCTTCTGACTGCATCTCCCCTGGCCTGGTGCAGCTGCCACCTGCCCTGTGCTCACTTAGCCTCCCTGCCTTGGGTGTTAGTCTTCCTGGTGGCCACTTCTCTTAGGACCACACCTGCAGCAAGCACCTGATGGATGTGTGCTGAGGAGAGGGCCCACAGGTGGTTGGGGAGAAGCACCTGGGGGACCTGCCTCCCCCTACCCTGCTCCATTGGAGAGTAAGGGGTTTGGTTTTTATCAAGGGAGTAAATGGCTTCTTTCCTGAGGAGTGATGTCTATCCATTGGGCTCCAAGGGACTATATACTGTGGAAGAAAAAAAATGAAAATACACAAAAGGATATTATGTGATTTGTTTGGTGGGAAATTCTGGAGTATGGAGCAGAATTTCTAGATAGTTAAAAAATGAGAAATTGCATCTTGGGCTTGGACCTGTGTTTCATCAGTTGAGGGCTGGCACTAGGGCTTAGGGGACACATATTCAACTACCAAGTACCGTCCCTTCAGGTCAGATCTGCTTATCTTACTGGGGTCAAACTACAGGGGATCAAACTATCTTTGGCAGTAAGCCATTGGAGCCATGACTGCGTCAGTGAGTAGGGAAGACGGGAGTGATAAGATGCGGGTGCGATTGGCGTTCGAGGAGGCTGGAAGCTGGGGAGCAGTGGGGGTGGGCTGTAAGCCTGGAGTGGGTTGGGCTGGAGAATAGGGGGAGATGCCTGGCATCAGGAGGAGGGGTGAGGAAGAATGGGGTGGTGCAGAAATGGCTGAGAAAGAAACCAAGGATCCGAACATGAGGCAAGGGAAGACGGGCCTGCAGGAAGCGGATCTTCTCAGATACCCACATCCGTGTTCAACCCTGCCAGATATGCGCTTGCTATGAAGGGCCACTTGTGCTGTCTGACATACGTGAGTTGGTATCCTCTATGTGATGTGGCATTATAATAGCAATAATAATCCTGGGATGCTTATTGGGTTCCAGATACTAAGTGCTTTACCTGCATTAATTCACTGAATTTAGCACACCTCTGAGGAGATGGACGGACTTATCTTATTCCCTTAGAGAAAAGACACTTAGACACAGAGGGCCCCATTAATTTGGCCAAGCTCACATACCCAGAAAGCCTCAAGATCTCACCTTGGGGCAGGAGGGCTTAAGCACCCACACTTATCCCTGGGCAATGCTTCTGGACCCAGCAGGGAAAGAGAGAATTAGGCACGATTTCCATTTTCATTTCTGTTTTTGAGTGTAACTAGTGAAGCAGGTTAACTCTGTAATTACAAACTCTAATCTAGTCAATTAATTTAGACATGAAAACTCAATACTTTTGTGAGTAGAGGTATAAAAAAAACATAATTCATCTCGTTGGGCTTTCTACCTTGTTTCTCTGATCTTTGTTTTCTGCCTAGTTTTTTTTTTTTTTTTTTTCTTTGCGGAACTGAGTTCGAACTCATGACCTTGCACTTGCTAGGCAGGCACTTGTGCCACAGAGCTATCTCCCCAGCCTCCACTGCCCAGCTTTTAACTATGGCACACAGCTGTTTAAGAGTAACATAATCAGTCACTTGGGCTTGGTTTGTTAGGTACAACCCAGCTTCCCTTCCTCCTAAAACACCCTGTGAAAAAGCCTGCGTGTGTTTCTGTTTCTCTCTCTCTGTCCTCTCTTCTCTCTCCACTCATTCTCATTTCACTACTCTCCCTTTGCATTAGGTGGCAAAAAGGAAAATCATATTCTTGGGACTCCTGTTACAACTGAGAAGCGGCACTCTCGCTAGCCAGAAGCTTCCGCCCTTGCTGAAGCCATTCATTCAGCTGTTCGGAGCATCAAGGCAGATGTCTGGGTTGAGGGCTTCTGTCTGGCTCTGCCGGTTGGCACTGTAGAGACTCAGGCCCAAGAGACACAGGTCCAACAGGGCCAGAGCTGGCCTGAGTGGCCGTGATCACTCCACACCCAGAGGCGGCAGAGGCAGGGGGCACGAAAGCATCTGTCCTGGCATCTGCAATTCTGGTGACTCATGAACAATCATTTTACTTTTGTCTCAAGAAGCAAGAATGACAAATTTCCAACCCTGTTTATCTTCACACTGTTCCTCCCCTTTAGGACAACTGCCTCATGCTGAACCCTTAATTTAAAGAAAATGGATGCTTCCCTCTGGCCAGAAAGCTGGGGATTCTTATCAAAAGTGACATTAAAGAAGTGCCAGCCGGGCTCCCCTCCTCTTCCAGGCCCATCCTTCATCACTCCTGCTTGCCTCCATCACTGTCTCCCAACCCCAGATCTATCTCCGCTTCCTGGGTCCCTGGAGAGAGAGCATGAGCTCATTGTTTTCCAGTGAAAAACGAGATCTGAGCTCCTTCTCACCTCATTTGTCTGTCAGAGCTGGAGATGGATGATCCTTCTGCCAGCAGAAACTGTACCAGGAGGGGCTGCACACGGGAGCGATGGGTGTCCGTGTGCTGGGGGGAGGGCACCATGGTCAGAGCAGGGGCAGCCGATGGCTCAGAACTTTCTGGAGGGTTGTTAGGGATGCAGTGGGAATTAGAGAACAGATTATTTACTACACCCCAAATGGTAACAGAGGGCTGTACCTCATCTCTCTCATTCTTTCCCATCAAGTCTGTTTCAAGCTGGAAAACACATGAGCAAAATGGGAAGCTGACAGCCAGAAGCTAGCAGGGACGGTGGGGTGGTCCCAGTGACAGCTCAGACATTACCTTTTGTGAGAAAGTGACTATGTAATGACATTTAAAAATGTCTTGTTTAAAATGTACATAGATCAGTGTAGTGGTGCATGTCTGTAATCCCAGGGCTCAGGCTGAGGCAGGACAAGTGGGAGTTTGAGGTCAGGTTAGACTATAGAGTGAGACCCTGCCTCAAAAACCTATCGGCTAGTCAATCAATCAATCAGTCAATCAATCTGTCATATAAAAAGAGAAGGGGAACAGATATTCAATTCTAGGGATAAAGAAGGTAGGTTAACAAGGTTTGAGTTCCTTCAAAAGAGGATGTCTGTAGAGATCTTTAACACAGCACGTTGCAGAGTGTTAGATACTATAATATTTAGCAAAGGAAGGGTCTGTTGATAAAGTAATGAGAAGAATCTCGATGAATGCGAAGTTGGAGGAATAGAAACTGTGTTCTATGGGATAATCCAGTATAAGGATAGGGACTCGGTGGGTGAGCCTCGTTTTCGTTTCTTAGTTGGAGTGTTGACAGCTAGCTAGTGTAGATGGATAGGGAGGTGTGTGAGAGGTGGCTTCTCTGATGCAGTCTTCCTGTGTGTAGAGGGTGACAGAGTGGTGAGAGGTTGCTGAAGGGTCCGAGGTGGACCTAGAGATGGGTGAGTTTCAGTTAAGCAAACTCCTGGGGAGTGTGCGGACACAGACTGGATTGTGAGGGCTTTGAATTCTGAGGGTTGATGACGCAAACGATGGGTGCGTGCTTAGCAAGGAAGCTTGGACCCGAGTAAGCCACGCCCACTGCCTGATTCCCTGCTGCAGGTGCTGTTCTTAGACCTGTCAATCAGGGTGAGCGATCCAGGCAAGGTCTCCCAGAAGACCCAGGTAAAGGAGACAGGGAAGCCGGCCTGGTGAGGCAGGACAGGAGATACATTCATGGCAGGTGGAGCTGTCACAGCCAAAGAGCTCTCGTCATGGTTTGATTTCTGTTCACAGGGATGTGTGTGTGTATACCCCACCATGTGAGTGATGTGTGTGTGTGTGTGTGTGTGAGTGTGTTAATGATGGCTTGGATGAGGATGGGCGTGACCTGATGATGAAGCCTGTGGGACTAATTACTAATTTATAGAGTGACAAGATCATGAGTCCAAAACTTATTTAGAGGGGCAGGAACAAATAGGAGATAACAGACCAAAATGGGGGGAAAGCCGTGTTGGCCCCACCCTCAGGGCACTCTGAGATGGCCATTGAGGCTGGGCTTGGTGGTACACATCTGTAATCCTAGCACTTGGGAGGCTGAAAACAAGAGGATCACTACAAGTCTGATCTGTGTAGTGAGACTCTGTAGAACCTGTACTAAATATGTAAAATTAAAAAACAAGAAGTAAAACAGGGCGGGGGGGGGGCGCTGGGGGGAAAGACAACCCAACAATGAGAGAAGACAGTTGCTCAAGCCCATGGTGGGGCATAGTTGGCTTAGCTTCCTTGGAGGAAGCCACTTGGGCATGGTCCCCTCTGGGGGGATGAGGCCTGTGACAAGGCTGTCTGCCAAGCTAAAAGGAAGCCACATTGCATCTCTGAAACTGTGCCACCCAGAGCCCAGGAGCTGTGGTCCTGTGGTCTGCACAGAGAGTGACCAAGGCCAGTGCTGTCCGTGGACTGGGAGAAATCTGGTCCATGCACTGAACCTTCAGAATCACCAGTGTGGCTGGGAGAACTTAGGGGCCTTGAGCTAGCAGCAAAGGAGGATGAGGGATGGGAGAAGCAGAAGAGCAGTGTTTAAGTATTTATGGGCTGTTCTATGGGAGCAGGATGTGTATCTTCAAAGGCATAACTAATGAATGATGCGGGCATTTACTGAAGGCTCACTATGGAGCCGCTTTGCCATGGGTTATCTCATTTACTTCTCCTCAGTCTTACGAGCTGAGTGCTGTTATTATCTGCATTTTGCAGATGAAGAAAGGGAGGCCCTAGGAGGTTGAGCAACTTCCCCAATGGCCCCTGCTGTCCGGGAGTGGAGCTGGGGATGCGGCCAGGCGCAGGCGTGAGCTGCATGACCGGCAAACACACTGCCAGCCTTCCTCCTCTGCTCTGCTTCTGTGCTGCTACGGAGTTAACTTTTCTCCAGCCCATTAGGGGAGCTGTGGCAGCAAACATTTTGCCTTCCTCTGATAAGAGCAGTGGAGCTGTAGCTGCTGCAAATTCCTGCAAGTGGAAAAGTTTTGCTTTATATAAAAAGCAATATAAAACCTTGGAAGGGCTCCCACTTTCCTTCAGAAGAGCTTGATTTTTGCCAATTTCTTTTCACATGTGCGGTGTCATGACGTATGGAAGGCGTGTGCAAAGTGGGTTTGGATCTCTCCTCTGGCGCCTCAGAGCTATGCATTCTTTGGTAGGGTAACTCTAAATCTTTATGTCCTCGTCTGTGAAATGCGGGTATTAATAGTCCCTAACTTTTGAATCCAATGAAAAAAATGCACAATGATGCTCTTTAAATAGTAGCTAACATCGAAAGCATGCACTCAATAGCAGCTATTATTAAAATGAATAGCAATATTCAGACGATCATTTTGACCATCAGAAGTACAATGATAAAAACATAAGCTCTTCTATCTCGAAGCTTTTGGTGTAGAGATACATGATTAATATGCAAATAACTGTGTTAGCCTAGTAGCGGGCACATGTGGTTTGGAGTGTGGTAAAGGGTTAGAAAGATGGGGATGGGGTGGGTGGAGGTGGTGGTTTTTAAAAATGGAATTCTGTGTGTGTAACTGGGAGGTCCCCTGAATACTACTTATCACAAACATTAATGTAACATAGAGTAGAAAGGAATTAAATATTTAAGATGCACTCTATGCAGTGCATCTGAAGCAGCATTAAAAGGCCACAGTGATACCACAAACAGAGCAAACGAAACCTTCAGAAAGAAATGCTTCTGAAGCCATTAAAGACAAAAATGTAGCTAACACTTTTCCTTGCTATCAAGAGAAGAAAAAACACACTGGCTGGGACTGCAGCAGCTGTAAACCTTACAGATCTTTCTCAGAACATCAGGGAGGAGCAGAAGGCGCTAAGAAGACATGGGAAGGTGGGAGGGAGGGTTCTTGTAATGAGCTTTTGTGAAGAGCTGCTTCTTAAATACGAAGAGTCCTGCCAGCACTGCCGGGCGCGGAGGTGCTGGGCCTCCCTTCCCATCTCCTCCTAGTTCTGGGCCTTGGGGACAGGGCTGGCCGAGAGGTGTGGTGTCCGCCAGCGCAAGTCTTCTCTCCTGAGCTTTCCTGAACAGGCAGGGTTTGCTTTTTCATCTCCTCTAATATCAACTCTTTATCTTCCTAAACTCTTGTGTTATTCCAACCATTTTTTTTGGTGGGGTGGGGAGCATTTAAAGAATCCAACTACATGCTCATAAATCTGAGAAGTGGCTTTCTTAATTGGCTAAAAGAGAACTCTCCTAGCTCTTCTCCCCATTAGGATATACTTTGAACTTTGCTGTTGTTGTTGTTGTCAAGTCTGTGTCTTAAAGATTGTTTTTTTTCTTGTTGGTTTGGCTTTCCACTTTTTTCATATGCTCTTCTTCCTTTCTATTTAATCTTTTTTTTTTTTTTTTTGGTGAGGTGCAGAACACTAGTCAGGCCTCGGGCTAGAAATACGACCAAACAGCCCAGTGGGCAAGACAGAGGTGAGGGTGAGATTGTCCTAGGGTGGGGCTGGCCCTGTGGCAGGCTGGGGCCAGGACCAGAAAGCAAGGGGTCAGAAAGCAGGGGAGGGGCCTGCGAGATGGTTCAGTGGTCTAGAGCGCCTGCTTAGGAAAGCTCAGGCAACTGCAGGGACTACGGTTTGATCCCCGGCACCACATGCTGCACCAGCCCCACTACCAGGGCAGGCTGAGCCAGCCATAAAATAAATGAGAGAAAGAAAGAAACAAACAAGCAAACAAATAAATTAAAAAAAAAAAAAAAAAAAAAAAAAAAAAAAAAAAAAAAAAAAAAAAAAAAAAAAAAAAAAAAAAAAAAA